>APFE030303274.1:3291-30730 GCA_000404065.3 Pinus taeda
TTCCTTTAAAGAAGCTGCTTCTCATGATGCATGGAAAGAAGCAATGCAAAAGGAGTATGATGCCCTCATAAAGAACGGCACTTGGAAGCTGGTTGATCCTCGATTCGGAACCAAACCAATTGGCTGCAAGTGGGTCTACAAAAACAAGTACAAAGCTGATGGCTCACTTGACAAGCACAAAGCTAGGCTTCTGGCAAAAGGTTTTGCACAGAAGGAAGGGGTCGATTATGAGGAAACTTTTGCTCCCACAGCAAAATGGGCCACCATCCGGACACTCTTTGCACTGGCAGCTCAGAACGGTTGGAAAGTCCATCAAATGGATGTAAAAACTGCCTTCTTGAATGGAGATCTAAAAGAAAATGTTTTTATGTCCCAGCCTGAAGGATTTGCTGTGAAAGGACTTGAACATAAAGTATGCAAAACTTGTGAAGTCCTTGTATGGCCTAAAACAAGCACCACGAGCCTGGTATGAAAAGCTAACTGAGCATCTTCTGAAACTCAACTTCAATCATTTTGATCTTGATGATGCAACTTTATTTGTCAAGAAGTTGGCAAAACAGTTGTATATCTTGTGATATATGTAGATGATCTTTTGATGACAGGGAACAATGAAAGCTACATTGCATCCATAAAGAAGGAATTGGGGAAAATTTTTGAAATGACCGATTTGGGCTATGTTCATTACTATCTTGGTATTGAAGTAACTCAACATCCGAAATCCATATTTCTTTCTCAAAAGAAATACATTGGAGATCTGTTGCACAAGTTTGGCATGACAAAATGCAATCTTCTTACTACTCCAATGGAACAAAACTTAAAGCTCACATCTATTGAAGGAAAAGAATTTGAAAATGCAACAAAGTATAGACAGCTTGTAGGAAGTCTCAACTACTTAAATACTACCAGATCAGACATTTTGTTTGTTGTTGGAATCCTCTTCAAGTTTATGCAAAAGCCTTGTGAAGGACATTGGTGTGCTGCAAAAAGAGTTCTAAAGTACTTGAAGGGAACTCAAGACTTTGGAATCAAGTATACACAGGTGGACGACTTCAGCTTGATTGGATACTCTGGTTCAGACTTCGATGGAGACAAAGAAACTGGGGTATCTACTTTAGGATATGCTATGAGTCTTGGATCAAGAGCTGTTTCCTAGAGATCACACAAACAATCAGTTCCAGCAGATTCCACAACAGAAGCGAAATACGTGGCAGCAGCTGAAGCAACAAAAGAAATGTGTGGCTCAGGAAAATTCTTGAAGACTTGCAAGTAAAACAAGTACAATCAACTCCACTCATGATTGACAATACCTCTACAATAAAGTTGGCCAAGAACCCAAAGTTCCATGATCGAACAAAGCACATCAATACTAAATATCATCTGATTCGACATCATGTTGAGTCCAAAACAATCCATCTCCGTCATTGTTCCACTAATGAGCAAATAGCAGAGATCTTCACCAAAGCGCTTGGAAGAGAAAAGCTTAAACGATTCAAAATGACGCTTGGACTCACCAACATCCCTTCAGATTAAGGGGCGGAATGTTGACACCTAATCATCAAGATTGGGGAATGTAATTAATGTAAATAAATAATAAGAAATGTGAATAGTCATCGGGAGATGAAGTGAACAATCTCTTCCTCATGTATATAATAAAGACCAACCTGAAAGAATAATATACGAATTATTTTGAAGAGTTACAGCCTGGTCTGACATTATCAAACCTCACCTTTGTAGAAATTATCACTCTTGTGACAGAATTCACTAAACAATCATAGATGCTGTAAAACAAGATAATGGATTTGTGCTATCTATAATGTGTCTGAATGTTCATTGTTAAGTTTTTGAATGGGTGAACACCTCTTAAAAACAGCACAACTTGATCCATAGGAAATCTAGCCATAGAGAATTATTACCCACTTTCTCTAAAAGTTCAGATTTGTCTATTGGCCAGCCTTTCAGTTCCGCGGTAATACAAATGCCAAAATTGTAGGAAACTCTATCTGAGCAACACGCCAAAGGGATTGCGATGCAGCGTCCCGAGTCCATGTCAAATTGGAAAATCTAAAATCCTACAGTTGGAAATAAGCAGCGGCATATATCTCCAAACATATTTAATGTTTCGCACATTATTGAAAAAAAATTGCATCTCACTATCACAGCCCAATATTGATGAGAATTAAAAAGCAATGCATCTCCACAGGTCAACAAAATTTGATTATTCATTGTTTCTGAAATATACCCATCGGCATTGATTCTGTACAGGTTCTTTGCTAGCTTATGCAGATCTGACCCTACTGGAAATTGGATGAAGTCTGTCTTGAGCATATCATAGCATCAGTTATACAATTTTTCGTCGAGGCCGATTTGTTTCTCTTTTCAAAAACATCTTTTCCAAATCATTAAGAGGTCTTCGTGACCCATCAGGTAAACCAACAAACCTCCGCCCACCACCCCTTCCACGTTTACCTTTTGGACCTAGCTCCTCTATGGTGAACTTCCATCCTTCTGGAGGTCTCCTTCGACTATATTTATGACATTTAACCTTACCAGCAATCTGAAAAAAAAAAAAAAAAAGTAAACATGAATGGAGTCAGATGCACAGTTATTCCAAATATCCAAATAAAAACATCAGAATGCTATTGATACTCGCCAGAAATATCTGCACATCACTGAAATTCATTCCATAGAAATAAGGGTTGTAATGGTTGACAGTAAAGCAATACTGAAAATACCTGTGCTTTGTTGAAATTCATACGCTGCACAAATTCCTGATAGAGCATTTCGTCCTCCCTCTGAGATATCTCCCACAACTTTTCATCGGGATCTTTTGCAGTGCCATCCCAGTCCTCAGGCATTACTTTGAAATCTGGACGAAGAGGAAGCTCTGCTACATGAAATTCGCGATCTGCAGATTTAAATAATCTGCATGTCACAAAGAAACATAAAACTTTGTGAGTTTGTACACAGGTAACATGGTGGAACTGTAGTTTGCAGTCCTATTTGAACTTTTTCTTTTAAGAAAAAACCAGGACTTCAACCAAGACTCCCAAGTACAGGGAAATAAAGATACAAGGGGACAGAAAATAATATACCAATAATTGTATTGACCGAGGGATGAGATTACAAACACTATTAATTGACCAGCGTAATTTGTAAATTATTTCTATGCAAGCCTGGAGAAAAAAGATGTCCCGATAAGGATATGCACTCCTGACGCAACTACATCTCTTTGCATGCAGTTATTTCAGAAAACTCCAATTAAAAGCAGTAAAAAATTTAAATAACTAAAATAACTGTAGGATTTATACAGTTTTGATTTGTCCTAAGATAAACACCGGTTGATTGGCCATATAAAACACAACATAATGGATTCTCTGTGATCTTGCCTCAGATAAGTTTGGTTCCTGTAACATCAAGGGAATCATAATTTATGTACTTTGACCTGTTTTATACTGACGAAATTGTTCTATATTTATTATTCTCATTTTTTATGTACATTATTTGTTTTATATTGACAAATTTGCTCTATATATTTTACAATGTTCCACTAAGTTTGGGGGGAGAAGGGAAAGGTCAAGGCGTCGGGGCATATCTATATATATATATGAATAAAATTCATAGTCAACAATGAAATATACTGATTCCTGCATAATAAATGATTCAACGACATAAAAATAATAAAATTTTGTATACATTGATTTATATTCATCATTATAGAATCTACATTGATTTAAATTTATCATTCATTATTCTGGAATCTGATTAGTACTTAGCAAATTAGTGGATACTAAAGTCTGAAGACTAACAGTAAATTGAAATTACTCAAACTCAAAAATAGTAAAAGGTGACAAGTCAAAGACTCAAAAGTTAAAACTGAAAAGGCACCAGTCAACCCCAAAACCAGAAACTGGAAAGTAAAAAAATAAAAATAAAGAAACCAAAAAAATGATCAACCAAACAATACCTTATATTTTCATGTGCATCCATTTGAATCCAAACCATTATTGACAAATATGCAAAGTTTCTCATCTATGTAACAAGGATGCATATAATCAAAATAGCACCGAGAGCAATCCATATTTGAATCAAAAGTACATCGACAAAGAGGCTCTAAATGGCCTCTATAGTTCAAAAAAATCATGCTACAACAAATATTTACATATCATCAAAATCATTGCCTATATTGGAATCTTCATCATCAATATCACCCTCTAAGCATTAAAATAAGATAGAAAAAACTTAACATGTCATATCGAGATTTTGTCTAAGTGATGGGTACATTTTTACTAGGGTCACGAAAGAGGACTTCAACAATGCCACCAACATCAAGGTACACAAAGGCCTTGGTCCTCTTGATTAGATGCTAGTTCCATACCCTCATACATGATAGAACACCTCCTAGATTTGTCTTTAGCCGGAAGCCCTGACAACCACGACTGCAGTCGATATCGTGCCAGTTGATCTCAGTTCACTCAGCGAGTCATATGACCCCAAGCCCATCCGTCGAGAGCTGTTGAGAGCGCATGTTTGAAGGTGGGCCATCCAATCCTCAAAGTATGTCTTTCATTGTGCAATTGGGTGCTTATGCTTGCTTTTCTTGGGCACACTTGGGTATGGATTATTGGGTGATTGGGTGACTTAGAAGAAGGAAGGGTTTCACCTATAAACTTGTTTCCTCACCTTAAATGGGGGCGTTAATCCTCAACCTTAGTCTCGTGTGATATCCCTACTGGCTTATAGCTTTAGGATGGGCACTACTTGAGAAACCCAGATTTTGGTAGAGCAATCTTGTTTTCCCGTTCCACATTTGTCACTCCCCTCCACACATTACATGCCCTATTTCAACATCTTCATTCTCTAGGTCCATGTGACCAATGGGTCCACAAGGCTCTGGTACTCACCCTCCCCTTCTCCACATATCTGGGTCGGGCTTGGATTGATGCTCGAAGGTTGATGCAGCTTAAAAAAAAGATAAAAGCATATCACAACCACATACAAAAAATAGATGATACCACAAAATGCAAAATATGGCTGGGACGAAAATAAAATGCACATGTGGGCAAAAGCCAAACATGAGTTCTACCCCTTATCATTATGACTAACAACCTTGTTCTTAGAGTCCCCTATGAATGCCCTGCATCATTAAGGAACCCATGCATGTCCCAACCCCTGGTGGGCGATGAAATGTTCCACCTTAAGGGGGTAATCACTACTATATCATACACAACATGCTCTCATCCCCAAGAGCCCCGAGTAGTAAAATAAAAGAACAATAAATAAAAGGCAAATCAAAAAGGGTGGAAAAACAAAGGTCGAGGTAACTCATGTTCCACGATTGCTCCCTCCTACATTCATACACCCAAATATGTGGACATCCCTCATCATTACCACCCTTGAGCCCATGGCATTTGGCCTTGAGACCCATGTGTCCCAATCCACATCATCATCATCCACATGACACTTACCATTTGAAGAATGTACCTTGGGCATGTCTTTCCCTTTAGGGGCTAGGAACAGCTAATAGGGTTGTTTGTTAACCACTCCTACTTAGGGGGGTAACACCATTACATGCTCAAAGCCCCAAATTTGGAAGAAAACCCATTATGAAATATCATTTGTGCCATAGACTAACAAGATTGATTCACTTAGATTCGCTAATGAATTATTGTACCTAAAGGTGAGGAGACGCATTGGATCTTATACAAGATTGGCAGGTGGTTTCATCATGGGTTGAGCAAGTTAATTGGTGCCCAAGTCCACCAGAGAATTATATTGACATTTGTAGGGGATGAGTTGAGAGCCATGGGACTTTGTCATGTGATATAGCATGGCCTC
Source organism: Pinus taeda (assembly GCA_000404065.3). Classification (NCBI taxonomy): domain Eukaryota; kingdom Viridiplantae; phylum Streptophyta; class Pinopsida; order Pinales; family Pinaceae; genus Pinus; species Pinus taeda. The sequence goes on from APFE030303274.1 coordinate 9,127, forward strand.
ATCTTATGGGCGCCCTTAGCACCTTCAGCAACTTGTCCATTGCCCCACATTATATGCAAGATGATGCACTTGGACTAGCAGTGCCCCCAGCCGATTTAACAGTACATATAGGGTTTGGCAGTTGATCTGAGGCCCATAGGAGGTATGTCTAATCCTTGAGACTTGGAAGGGAAAGCACCATCTTCCGTGCCCTCACTTAGAGCAATCTATAGGCTTATTTTTCATTAGGAAACCCATGAGATCATTGCTTGTATCGCAAAGCCATTTTGGAGCACCACATGATCATTTGAACATAGATTAAGGGACCAGCCCCTTGTTCATCATTCATGGAGGCCTCACCTTCATTATGGCACCTTGAGGACTCATTTCGGCCTTCCGACAACCCTTCTACACCATCATTTCATCATTTCAGCTCACTTATGGATGGCTTCTTCATCACTTGATGAGCTATTTGGTGGGCTTGTCATCAAGGACATGTTATTTACACATTATTTTATTGTCTATTAGGCTAATTCGAACTATTAGAGGATCATATAAATAGATGAGACTCATTTGTGAGAGAGCATCATCATCACTTCTTGGATTTTTTCTCTTGTACGAACTTCTCACTTCTTCGTGGAGGTCTATTGGAGATCTATTGATGCATTTCGATATATTTGGGAGCTGAAATTTTCGTTCTATCTTCGAGCTATTTCTTGTTCTATGGTTGGATATATCTCTTGCCATCTTGTAAGTGCTATATTTTGTTGAAGATCTATCTTGAATAATGTCTAATGTGAGGATTTCTTGTTCTATGGTTGAATATATCTCTTGCCATCTTGTAAGTGCTATATTTTGTTGAAGATCTATCTTGAATAATGTCTAATGTGTGGAATTGTTCCAATTAATTAATGTCTTTTTTGCCCCGGTTTATTGAATATCATTGTAAAAGGTTATTTTATTGGCAATTGCATATGTTATTTATTGTATGGCAAGTAGATGAATGTTCCTAGTGGATTAGAATTTATTTTCTTCCATGAAAATCCATAGAGCTTGGATGGGTAAATGTTAAAGAGTTGTTCCCAAGGCCTCGCTTTTAGCCTCCTTGAAGACGATTTTGGCAAAATTTCAAATCATCATAGACTTCATAGCCCAAGGATTACGCAATAATCCAAGTAAAATTGGTGGTCACCCCCTCCTTACCCTTCTTTATTTCTCTCCAAATATTTTTGGCCCCTCCTATAAATTGCATTAGAGGAAATGTCTTGCAAAAGTAATTAAATAAGAATCTGCGTTGGTGTCTACTCTAGTGACTCTCCAAGTTTGGAGCAATTCCCACAGTTGGTTTGCAAGAAAACTCAAGCCCTAGTTGCATCTTTGGAATACCATCTTGAATGTCTTGGGTTAGCAGTGTTATTGAGGGTCATTTGCACATCTAATTCAAAGGAATTGATCATTCTTGACCAAAGTTGCTTGGGAGCGGGAGCGGAGAGCGGAAGCGAGAAGCGACATTTTCAAAAGCTCCTGGGGCAAGAGAGAATCGAGAGCGAATTTTATATAATATATATTTTATATATTTTGATGCATATATGTCAACAAAAGCATGTAGAATGATGAGTTAGTAATGAAAAGCATAAAAACATGGATTAAACCATATAACATCAATCATCTAGTAGTTACAATCTTCATCAACCACAAGTCCACAAGTTACAAGTTTTGATTTATATAGCATGTAAGGTTGCACATAACAAAAATAGCATAGAGTACAATCCATCTATAAATCAAAAATACATCAACAAACACACTCTGGATGGCCTTTAGCATCCAAAAAAATCATGCTACAACAAATACCTACATATCATCAAATCATTGTCTAACTTGGGGTCTTTGTCATTAATATCACTCTCTAAGCATTAACATAAGATAGAAAAAACGTAGCATTCAAGTCAAAATTTTGTTTGGGGATTGGTGATCTTGACTAAATACGAGTTCCATACCCTAGTACATGACAAAATCAAATGGAAACATTGCAATCCCCCCAATCTTGAAATCCTGAAAAATTGACAAGTCTACTGGATTTTGACTAAGATCTAAAATTCTACTTTCTCCATATAAAATGCAATGAGGTCAGAACCACTCTCAAACATCCTAAGTCATTTCATGGTAATGTTAAAATTTTTCAAGTATAAGGATGAAAATGAAAGATAAAGGAGAATGTCAGTTTTACTTTAAGAATTTAACATTATTATGAATTGCGTATAAATACTAGGGCCATAGGCTTGATCATTAGGCTGCGAAACTCAAAAATTCTTGTTTCTTTGAAAAAAAAAATGTGTTTGTAACGCGTTTGCAAAAAAAAAAAATTGCGAAAAAAGCAAGAGAGTGAATTCTTTTCAGGGAGCAAGCTTCGGGAGCGGGTTCGGGGGGGGCACTCCCCCATAACCCTGTTCTTGACCCTTTTCCTATCCTATCTAGACCTAGAGAGCACATTGGAGGAGCTCCTCCCACGATCATTCTTAAACTCTAGGTCTCGCATTGGCTTATTTCTAGGTCTCTCTAGTGGATCAAAATTCCTCTTTCAAGTGGCAAATCATCTTGTAACGCTTCTAAAGAGGTCCTATTTCACATTGGAAGTCTTGACCCTAGGCCTTTCTTAGAGAGCCTTTAGCTTCTTTTGACGCATTGGGCCATAATTGAGTCTCTCATTGAATGGGCCTTAGGAATCACTTCATATCTTATCATTGATCTCGTCATTACAAGTTATGTCCTCCATACTAGGACTCATCCCATTGGTGAAATTCTGTAAAGAGTAGGGAACACTAATTGGGGTGACAGTGGGTCTTTGTCCCTTTGTTTTCATTTGGTCTAATAGTTGTCCCATAGGTTCCCCTCCTAGGACCCTTGCTAGATTGTGTGGCAACATTTTGGTGTCGTTGCCAGGGACTGAATCAAGCTTACCTCCTCGGTCAAATAATTGAAGAAGTGATTCCTTTGACAACAATATAGATCCTCTTCTAGTGACTCTAGTGGGGGAACGAAGCCCTTATTCTCTGTTGAGCTTCAAGGTTAAATACTTGTAGGTTGAAGCAAGCACACAGGGGCTTCACTCAATGAACCTATGACATATCGAGTGCGTTCGTGGCATACTAAACAATACCCTTAATTTGACTACATATTGCATAATACCTCTAAAAATCACATTAATTAATCCCCTAAAATTATGAACCCAATACACCTTCCCAATTTAAAAAACCCTTACTTTCACTAGATATTTTAGATATCCATTTTTTCATTAACATTTTTTAAACCCCTTTACATTTTTTCATTAACTTTGAGCTCCATTTTTTATACATGTTAATATAAATATTAAAAACTCTTTACCTGCAATATATTATGTCATCTTTTCCTTAATATATATCCCCCAATATGAACCCACGGGACGAGGTATGGTATTGCTCCCACAGTGAAGCCCCCGTGAGCAAGCATTGCTTTAGGCTTTTTGAATTCACCCTAGCAACTCCCATTAAAGTTAGCATGCAATACTTGAAATGATGGATGATTGGGAGCATTTACACCCAGCATTGGATATTAGATGGATTCTGAGATATCCAAATAAAATTGAGTGGAATCATGTAATCTTTCTGCCAATGTTTGATGGTGATCCATACTCAACAACTAATCATGTGGTTATATTCAAAACGTATACTTCAGATGCCAACTTGATCCATGAAGATGTTATCATTTATTTGTTTATCATCTCTATTAGGAATAACTGGCTCGAGAGTTCACGCAAGCCCAAAAGTATTCCTTCCTTCACTATATTGGTAGAGCACATTCAGGCACATGAAAGACTGAAAGACTAAAACCAATTGAGGATGCCAACCAAAGCCTAGATACGTGTATCAAGAGAGAACTGCTTCCATCCAACAATAGTGAAAAGGGTCACAGTGCCAATGGTCATCATGAAATTCTTTCATTTAAACCATTAAACTCTGATGAATTCCTTGGTACGCCTGACCAGCTACCTGAAAAATATCATGAGTGGTTGCCCAAGTTTGATGGAAATGGTACTACTAGTGCAAGACAGCATGTGGAGGATTTTATGTGGGCACTTTATTTTAGGATTCCTGATGAAGATAAAGTAGACGTAATTTTGATGCTCTTTGCTTTGACATTTGAAGGAAAGGTTAGAGATTGGTATACTAACATCCATCCAAGAAGCATTGTCAATTTTGATCAATTTGAAGATGTCTTCCGGAAACGATGGGATGATCATCAAGACAACAATAGTGATTATAATGGTAGCCAAGAAAAGGAGGAACAGGTGCCATTTCTAGATCATCAAGATGGGGTCAATAATGAAGATAATAAGGAATAAGGAAACCAAGAAGAGCTCCAATACCTGATCAACATAAAACAAATGATGAAGAGGATGATTCTGAAAGGAAGCATGATGAAAATGTTGATAAGGAAGGTGCCTCGGGGAGCAATGTTGCAAGCCTTATCTTCTACAAGGACAAGGCCACTAACAAAGTCTTAATTGAAAACCTTGAAGAAGGTTCCCCCATTAACCCTTCAAGCATTAACATTGATGATTACTTGCATATTAGAAACGGGAAATGGGAAATCGATGGCTATTGTTTTGATAAGAACCCTACCTATGACACCGATGATGACATCAATAGAGGCCCTATCTTTCCCTACCTCCCTTATGATCCTGGGGATATATTCGAGTAACCTGTGGACCCTTTCTTCACCCCTTTTTACACGGTCACTGATGATGATGAGCCTTTCCCCCTCCTGAGTATGATCTTGATGAAAAACAACTCAATGGCCCTCATCCTTTGTGTTAATTGCTTCCTTTTCCCTCTTGTCATGACCTTAAAGCAACCATGAACCCCGACATCACTAAGAAGGATCTTGATAGGGAGTTCATGAATTCGATTATCAAATCATCCATTCTCTGTTTACAAGAAACGATCTGATTATGCAAAGTGGTGTCCCTCCCTTCATCCATACTCCCTTCTATGATGTATGGATCTCTTATTTTCCCACCTCCCACCCCGTGATCTCCATATGGTTATTCTTATCATTGTTCCTTCATTTATTGCATGAGTCATCATAGGGGTAAGTGTTTTCGTATTGATCAACTATTATGTTGGTTACATTGGTGATCCAGGTGGATAATGGTGGCCACCTACCTATTCCACTTTGACCCCCACCATTGTTTCTTTCAGTTTTTCAATTTCCTTAATTGTAGCACAATTTACTATTTTTGGTAGTTTTTTGGGTCATGAACTTCCGAAGTTTTTATGAGACACTAAACGATATTTTTTTGGAAAACGGGCAAACGTGAGTCTTTGACTGACGTTTGCAGTCTAAAGTTATAGTCCTCAAATAGATCTTTCTAACAAAGTATCGTGTGCGTCACACGGAGATCGTATGCCAAAGTTACGACCTAGGAAGTTGATGTACCAATTTCCCCCAACGGGGCTCCTAGGGTTAGGTTTTTGGATGTTTAGGGTTTTCCCATTTTTTCAATAATAAATAGACCTTCCAGCCTTATTGTAAAACAATTCAGAGGCATGTAGCCACCACATCTCTTCTCAGAGATAAGCTACCATCGCTCGGGTAGTTTATTTCCATTTCTGTATGTAAGCATATTTCAATTCTTTGATATTAATGAAATGAAATTTTTGTTGCAACTCTGTGTTTATGTGTATATTTGTATTTTGTTGAGTTCCTGAACAAATCTGGATCAGTGGTATCAGAGTGGTATGCTCTTTCTCTGTTTTTCTTTGCATGTCCCCAACAAGGTCAGGGTAAAAGGAGTTAGAGCTCAAACCGGTTGAACCTTTGCAAGACCAGCATCACAAACCTCAACGGCCTCCCATGGCAAAAGAAAAGAAAGATAAAGGGGAAGAAGATCCTTTCAAAATATTGCTCAAGCGACAAAGGAACGCAATGATGGATAACTTTGCCCAGATCCTTTGGTGGCTACCCAAACAACGCATCTTCATCCATCAGCCACTCTGGAGGCACCACTCCTTTTACGATACAAGTTAACTTTGACATTCCCATATTTGAAGGTCAGATAGATGTAAATGTCGTAGATAAATGGTTAAATCTGTTGAAAGGATATTTTTTAGTTCATTAGTTTTCCAATCGGGAAAATATTACTTTTGCACTCCTCAAAAACGCCCCACATGTCAAGGATTGGTGGGAAACCTACTGTGAACAAAAGGACGAGAGGGAATCCTCACTGTTTTCAGCCGCACCCACTTGGAATTCTTTCCGAGACACCATCAAGGAACAATATTACCCTGTCGGGGGCTATGTAGTTAAATACATAAAGTGGACAACGTTGCGGCAGAGAAGGGACCAAGATGTGTCAGAATTCTCAAATGTTTTCCATATCCTTCACACGAAGTTGTGTATCAAGAATTCGAAGCAGCATTTGGTACTCAAGTACCGTGGTTGTCTACACAAGTACATCCAGGACGAGATGGAGTTCCTAGACATCTCCTCGCTTGGCACCAACGCCTATCGATAAGCTGTCAAAATTGAACAAAACTTTAAACAAAATAAGCAAGACTTTGGATCTGTGAATCTGAAACAATGGAAAGGTGCCCCCAACCGCAGAATAAAGGACCAAGCCAAGGCGGGGCGACCCAAGACAACCCACCGAAGTCGTAAGCAAAGAACAACACCATGAAGACAAAGGACACAGGGAAGTGGTGCGCGTTCCATAAGAGCCCCACTCACCACACAAGTAAGCGTCGAGCCAAGTAGTCACTAGTGGTCGCGCTGAAGGCTTCCGAATGAGATGCATGTTCTGACTCTGAGTCAAAAACTAACAAGGGAAATGACAAAGGTAAGTAGATTATCGATGCGGAGCCTAGTGCCACCATTGCCACCTCCAAGATCCAGAAGGATGAGCCCGAAGATCCAGAGGGGGAGCGGCTCTTCCACTCACAGATGTCGATGAAGGGTTTTTCGTTGCAGTTCATTGTCGACAGCGAGAATCAAAAAGCCTCATTTCTGCAGAGTGGTTGGGCCTACCGACCACTCCACACCCACAACCGTACACTATCAGGTGGTTTCACCAAAGTCAAGATCTTCGCGTCAGCCAACAGTGTCGCCTTCCCTACAGCATCAAGCCCTTCACAGATGAGGTACAATGTGATGTTGTTCCTCTTGAAGTTTGTCATGTATTATTAAGCCAACCATACTTGTGGAAGCGGCATGTTGTGTATGAGTCTAGGCCTCACATTATTATTATTACTTTGGGCAATAAGTTGTACAAGATACCGGAGGTAGCACCGCTTACCGCCATTTCTTTGATCAGTGCAAAGCAATGCAGTAAGATCATTTCCCAAACTGGGAGATTTGTTTTCCCGATGATTTTCCCTCAGGGCAAGAAGAAGATTGTGGCAACAACCTCCAAACAGGGCTCCTTCGCACGGCAGCAACAGATGGACAAGGTTGTGGAGGAGTACAAGGACATCTTCACCTCACCCTCAGGGGTACCTCTACACTGTCAAGTCAGCACTCCATCGATCTGACCCCAGGCGCGCCACTACCCAATGGGCCTATCTATCGACGCTCTATTCCAGAGAATGATGAAATCAAGAGGCAGACTCAAGAGTTGTTGCAGAAAGGGCACATCAGGCCAAGTTCATTACCCTGTGGGAGCTCGATCATGTTGGTGCAGAAGAAGGACGAGATCTGGAGACTCAGTATTGACTATTGGACGTTGAACAAGATCATTGTCCAGAATAGGTATCCAATCCCGCAGATTGATTACCTTCTGGACCAACTCAAGGGGGCCAAGTATTTCAACAAGATTGACTTGAAGTCTGGTTATCACCAGGTACCGATCGAACCCTCGGATGTGTGGAAAACTGCCTTCAAATGTAAGGAGGGCCTTTTCGAATGGCTAGTCATGCCTTTCGGGTTGACGAATGCCCCCGGAACCTTCATGAGGCTGATGGACGACATCTTGCGACCCTTCACCAACTCATTCATGGTGGTGTATTTGAATGACATTCTGATCTTTAGCCAGAGTTGGGAAGAGCACCTCCACCATATTTGACAGGTCCTCCAAAGCCTACAGCAACACAAGTTGTGTGCCAATTTGGAGAAATGCATTTTTGGTATGACCCAAGTTCAATATCTAGGGTATATCATTGATGAGCAGGGCGTGCATGTGGACCCCACCAAGATACAACTCATTCGGAATTAGCCAGCCCCAACCACTCTAACAGCGCTATGTAGCTTTCAGAGTCTTGCCCACTTCTATCGCAAGTTCGTGTTGGGGTTCTCTTGTACCACTTGGGCTTTGAATCAAGTCGCCAAGGGAGGAGTGAGAGCAAAGCTCTTTTGGTTTGAATCCCAATAGAAAACGTTTGTTGAGTTGAAGCACCGCCTCTGCTCTGCCCTAGTGCTCACATTACCAGACCTACAGCAACCATTTGAGATCGAGAGAGATGCCACCGACTATGCTAATGGTGTAGTTCTTACTCAGTAGGGGCATCCAGTGGCATATCACAGTGAGACTTTCAAACACAGTCCGAAAGTATCCCACCTATGACAAAGAGATGTATTCCATTGTGCAAGCCTGCCGACAATGGAAGCATTACAGACACAAGGGAAGTTGCAGAATGATCGCCATCAAAAATGGTCCACATACATGCAACAGTTATATTTGAATATTAAGTACAAGAAGGGCAACACCAACAATGTTGCAAACTACCTCAGTCGACCGCCAGTCATGCCGTTGACCATTGTGTTCGACTCTTGTGGGCACGAGACTGCGGGGTGGTTGCATCTTTACAGGAGTGATCTAGAATTCAGCAACACATACCAGACACTCCTGGAAGGCAAGTTCCAAATTTTCACCTCCAAGATGCACTATTATGCCACCTGGGACACCTATGTGTTCCTTCAAGCAAGCATGACAAGATGATTTGCGAGGCACACTACAGTCAGGTCGTTGAACATTTTAGGTTAGAAAAAATAGTGGCAATGTTGCAGAAGCATTTTTATTAGCTGAACCTGTTGGGAAGTACATTAGATGCTGCACTGCATGCGTTATTGCCAAACCGACCATCAAGAAGCAAGGCCTATATACTCCTCTACCTACTCCTAGTCGACCTTGGGAATCCATCTCTATGGATTACATGTCCGGCCTTCCTTCTATTAAGCATGGCAACAACTGTGTTTTCATGGTTGCCGACAAATTCTCTAAGATGGCCATTATGGCGGCCTACAAGAAGAGTATCACTGTAGAAGTCACTGTTAAGCTCTTCCTTGAACGAGTGTGGGTACACTTTGGGATCCCACAGCCCATTATTTCAGATCGAGACAGCAAGTTCCTAAGTACATTTTGGTCAAGTCTTTGGTCGGTGTTGGATACCAAGCTCACTAAGTCCACAACTTTCCACCCCCAAACTGATGAACAAACAGAGGTCGTCAACAGGATGATCGTACACATTTTGCGCATCTACAACTCGAAGCATCCATGCACATGGGATGAAATCCTCCCTTATGTCCAGCACAGCTACACTAGAGCTCTCCATAGCTCAACTGGCCACAGCCCCTTTCAGGTGGGATTGGGATTCCAACCACTATGTCCCATTGATGTGGCCATACGATTTGCAGCTACTCAGGCAGATTCGACTCGTGTCCAGTCCGAAGCTGACAAGGCTAACAACTTCATTGAGCGCATTCAGCACATCCGCCAGCAAGTCCATGACATATTGGACAAAGTCAATGCTAAGTACAAGCGGCGACATGATCAGCATTGGGTGCCACACAAGTTCCAGGTAGGCGACAAAGTTTGGCTACATCTGCAGAAGGAACGCCTCGCTGGGCCCCACCACAAGCTTCACCCGCTCTGATATGGGCCATACACCATCACCAAGGCTATAAGGGGTAATGCCTTCAAGCTCAACATTCCACTGTTCTTTGGCCTACACCCAGTATTCAATGTGGACCACCTTCGGCCATACTTTCCACCACTGTTGGACACATCCGACATTGCAGAACAACTCACACCAACGGAGCTAAACCCAGATTGCATGGAACAAGCCACCACTGATCGGATCATGGACACGCGGATCAATGACACTCACCAACAGAGGATCCAGCGATATCGAGATGTCAAATCAAGCTAACTCCTTCACCAGGGCAAGTTGTTCACCAAAGACCAGGGTCAACAAAAGTTTTCACATCTCATGGAGCCACTCAATGCAATGGGGACCATTGCTTCCTAAGGGGGGAGGACTGATCCACATGGATATTGGTGGCTACCCGCCTATTCCACTTATACCCCCACCATTGTTTCTTTGAGTTTTCCAGTTTCCTTAATTGTAGCACAATTTACTATTTTTAGCAGCTTTTCGAGTCCTAAACTTTCAAAACCATTTTGAGGCCCTAAACAATGTTTTTTTGGAAAACAGGCAAACATGAGACTCTGACGATGTTTGCAGTCGAAAGTTATAGTCCTCGGATTCTAATGACGTATCGTGCGCATCTAACAAAGATCGTATGCAAAAGTTACAACCTCGGGAAGTTTATGTACCAATTTCCCCCAACGAGGCACATAGTTTTGTCGCTTCATCTCCTAGGGTTAGGTTTTTGGATGTTTAGGGTCTTCCATTATTTCTCAATAATAAATAGGCCTTCGAGCCTCATTGTAACACAGTTCAGAGGCATGTAACCGCCGCCTCTTCTCAGAGATAAGATACCATCGCCCAAGTTAGTTTATTTCCATTTCTGTATGTAGGTCTATGTTGCACGAAACTTCAAGGAACCCGACATTTCAGGACATAATTGTACCCAAAACTCTGAAACTCAGCCTAAACTCGACCGAAACTCGACCATCATGTAATCATCTATGAGAGTTAATATAGACCTGGCTTTCCTTCTAGATTGTCATCTATGGGACTTATTCCCTATTTTCTTGCAAGATAATGCGTTTTTCACTTATTTATAAATTTCTAGTCGACATTTCAACTGATGTTTCCATTTTTGGGAGGTGACATTTCTAAACTACATGTTTTGGAAACTTGGAAACATTTTGGCACTTCATGCAACTTAGATGTAAGCATATTCCAATTCTTTGATATTAATGAAATGAAGTTTTGTCTCTGTTGCGCCTCTGTGTGTATGTGTATATTTGTATTTTGTTATGTACCTGCATAAGTCTGGATCAATTGACTATACAACTATACCAACATTTGCATAATGTATCCATGCATGTTAGGGTAGGATGCATTGCATGTTGACTTTTTGCATAATTAACATCATCGTATAATGTTCTCATGCTAGAATAAATGCATTTAGAGTAAACTTGCACTTTAGAATAGATTTTATCATACTGTATTGTTTCATTATCATTTGATGAAAACATGGGCAACAAAAAGTACACCCAGGACAGATGCTTCAATCAATTGTTTGTGATGTGTAGAACAACAAGTCTACAGTCCCAAATGATTGTCAATGTTCTCATGACCTCTCCATTCGAGTACATGGTTCGTGCTCTCTACAGAGAGCTCATGTCCTCATTGGAGTCAGATTTACCCAATACTAGTGCGTGATCCCATAGGGGAATTTTTCTCCTAGATTTGGCTTCAGCCGGCAGTCGCGCTAGCCACTAATGTAGTCGATATTGTGCCCAAACCTTCAAAGCTCATGTCCCAGCTGGAGCCAGATGTTACCCACCACTAGTGCGCGACCCCATAGGGGAATTTTTCTCCTGGATTTGGCTTCAGCCGACGGTCGTGCTAGCCACTAGTGTAGTCGATATTGTGTCTGCTGACCTCCGCTCCCTTAAGCCAATTCCCCTCGTCCATCTATTGAGAGCGTATGTTTGAAGGTGGGCCATCCAATCGTCAAGGTATATCTTTCATTGTGCAATCGAGTGCTTAGGCTTGTTTTTCTTGGGCACACTTTGGTATGGATTATTGGGTGACTTGGAAGAGTTTCGACTGTAATCTTGTTCCCTGACCTTAAATGGGGGGGTTAATCCTCAACCCTAGTCCCATGGGATCCCCCCTACTAACTTATAGCTCTAGGATGGGCACTACTTGAGAAACCCTGATTTTGGTAGCACGATCCCATTTTCCCATTCCACATTTTTTATTCCCCTCTGCACATTACATGCCCTATTTCATCATCTTCCATATCTAGGTCCACATGACCATCGGGTCCACAAGGCTCTGGTACTCCCCCTCCCCTTGTCCACATGTCTGGGTCGAGCCTGGAACAATGCGGCTAAAAAAGAAAAGATAAAAGCATGTCATGGTCACATACAGAAGGAAATGATACCACAAAATGCAAAAGATGGTCGATACAAAAAAAAAAAAAAATTAGGACATGGGCAAAAGCCAAACATAAGCTCTACAATTATCATTACGACCATCACCCAAGTTCCAAGGGCACCACTTATGAGTGCCCCCAGCGTCATTAAGGAACCCATGCATGTCCCAACACCTGGTGGGCGATGAATTGCTCCACCTAAAGGGGGAATCATTGTTATATCATACGCAGCATGCTCTCATCCCCAGGAGCCACGAGTAGTAAAATAAAAGAAAAATCAAGAAAAGGCAAAACAAAAATAAAGAAGGGTGGAAAAACAAAGGTCAGGGTAAGTCGTGTACCACGATTACTCCCTCCCACATTCATACACCCAAATATGTGGACATCCCTCATCATTACCACCCTTGAGCCCATGGCATTTGGCCTTAAGACCCTTGGGTTCCAATCCACCTCATCATCATCCACATGACACCTACCACTTAAAGGATGTACCTTGGACATGTATTGCCCTTTAGGGGTTGGGAACACCTAATAGGGTTGTTTATTAACCACTCCTACCTAGCGAGGTAACACCATTACATGCTCAAAGCCCCAAATTTGGAAGGGAAACCCCTTATGAAGTCTCATTTGTGCCCTTGACTAACAAGCTTGATTCACCTAGATGCACTAATGAATTATTTTACCTAAAGGTGAGGAGACGCATTAAATCTTATACAGGATTGGCAAGTGGTTTCATCATGGGTTGGGCAACTTAATCGGGGCCAAAGCCCACCAGAGGATCATATTAACACTTGTGGGGATGCATTGAGAGCCAAGGGACTCCATCATGTGATATAGCATGGCCTCATCTTATGGGCACCCTCAGCGCCTTCAACAACTTGTCCATTGCCCCACATTATATGCGAGATGATGCACTTGGACCAACAGTGCCCCCAACCAGCCTAGCAGTATATACAGGGTTTGGTAGTTGATCTGACACCCAGAGGAGGTATGTCTCATCCTTGAGACATGTGAGGGCAAGCACCATCTTTCGTGCCCTCATTTAGAGCAATCTACAAGCTTATTTTTCATCAAGAGACCCACGAGACCATTACTTGTGTCGAAAAGCCACTTTGGAGCACCACATGATCATTTGGACAGAGATCAAGGGGCCAACCCCTTGTTCATCATTCATGGAGCCCTCACCCTCATTATGACACCTTGAGGACTCATTTCGGCCTTCCAACAGCCCTTTTGCACCATCGTTTCATCATTTCGGCTCACTTATGGATGGCTTCTTCATCACTTTATGAGCTACTTGGTGGGCTTGTCACCAAGGACATGTTATTTGCACATTATTTTAGAATTGTTGGGGCTATTAGGCTAATTCAAACTATTAGAGGATCATATAAATAGATGAGACTCTCATTTGTGAGAGCATCATCATCACTTCTTCGATTCTTTCTCTTGTATGGACTTCACACTTCTTCTTGGAGGTCTATTGCAGATCTATTTCGATATATTTGGGAGATGAAATTTTCTTTCTATCTTGGAGCTACTACTTGTTTTATGGTTGGATATATCTCTTGTCATCTTGTAAGTGTTATATTTTGTTGAAGATCTATCTTGAATAATGTCTAATGTGTGGAATTGTTGCAATTAATTGATGTTCTTCTGTCATAGTTTTATTGAATATCATTGTAAAAGATTATTTGATTGGCAATTGCACTTGTTACTGTATGGCAAGTACATGAATGTTCCTAGTGGAATAGAATTTATTTTCTTCCATGAAAATCCATGTAGCTTGGGTGGGTAAATGTTAAAGAATGGTTGTTAGAGCCTCGCTTTTTAGCCTCCTTGAAGATGATTTTGGCAAAATTTCAAATCATCATAGACTTAATACGCCCAAGAATTAGGCACTAATCCAAGTAAAATTGGTAGTCACCCCCTCCTTACCCTTCTTTTTCTCTCTCCAAAAATCTTTGGCCACTCGTAGACAACCAACTAGGGCTGCCTGTGAATTGCATTAGAGGAAGTGTCTTGTAAAAGTTTGGTGTCTCCTCTAATGATTCTCCAATTTTGGAGCAATTTCCACAGTTGGTTTGCAAGAAAACTCGACCCCTAGTTGCATCTTTGGAAGCCCATCTTAAACGTCTTAGGTTGGTGGGTCATTGAGGGTCATTTGCACATAGAATTCAAAGGAATTGATCATTCTTGACCCTCTCCCTATCATATCTTGATCTAGAGAGCACATTGGAGGAGCTCCTCCCACAATCATTCATAAACTCTAAGTCTTGCATAGGCTTCTTTATAGGTCTCTCTAGTGGAGCGAAATTCCTCTTTCAAGTGGCAAATCATCTTGTAATGCTTCTAAAGAGGTCATATATTGCATTAGCAATCTTGACACTAGGCATACTCACCATCATTGAATATCTTTAACCCTAGGTCTCGATCTTCCTCATAGGCCTTTCTTGGAGAGCCTTTAGCTTCTTTTGAAGCATTGAGCCATAATTAAGTCTCTCCTTGAATGGGCCTTGGGAATCACTTCATATCTTATCATTGATCTCAGCATTACAAGTGATTTCCTCCATAACAAGACTCCTCCCATCGGTGGAAGTTCGTAAAGAGCGTGGGACACTGACTGAGGTGACAGTGGGTCTTTGTCCCATTGTTGTCATTTGGTCTAGTAGTTGTCCCATGGGTTCCCCTCCTAGGACCCCTACAAGATTGTGTGGCAACGAACCCTTTACAAACCTTGATACAATGCTAGCATACACAGTCAAACCTTTGACTATTATAATTAGGGCAAGGTCTAATCCTTTAGGCCCTCAACTGCACATGAAAAAACAGAGACAAAATAACTCAACTTACTTGTTGATGGTAGACCTTTGTAGTCAGCCCTTTTAGTCCACTTTGTCCATAGAAATTTGCTCCTTTAGGCTTTGTCCAACAAGTTGTAGCTTCCAACAACTATTCCTTCAATTTACAGCTCATAACAGCCACTTGTTACCTTGTTGTTAGGTCTTTCCTTTGCCTCACAGAATTCCCTTTTAGCACTTATACCTTTAAGCCAACATTGTATCAACCCTCCTTGGCAAGCAATCCTTCATTGTCCAAACACAAGTCCTTCTCTTGACCTCGGCAGCCTCCTCAGCAGGCCTTAAGTTCCATTCCAGCACTGTTATAACCTCAATTGTAGGCTTCGGCTTACTCTCCTTGGCACTAGTGTTGTTGCGGCCTGCCCTAAACCAAGGCTACTAGACCATTGTCCAACCCTTCTCCAAGCCACGGCCACCTTTGATTTCTCTAGCAAATAACCGGACACCTTACTGGTTACCACAGCAGCCTGAATCCTCCATGATCCAGCCCTTCTCAACCACAACTACCTCAAAATGCCCTATGCATGCCCTCAATAAGTTGTTTTAAGCTAATAGCCCCCCCACAACTGTCTAGAAATAAATGCTTGTAGGAGTTAGGGTTTTGATTCCTCTTCTTGATAATTACTTGTGAATTATGTTGGCTTCTTTTACTTCTTTATTAGATTATGTTTCTGTTGAAATTTGGTACCGGAGGACAGGCGGTTCCCTAAGGCTTTGATCTTTGGCCTAGGGAAAAGTGTCCAAAAGAATTTAATTTTTCTCCTAACGTGACTTTATAATTTTTTATAAAGTTAAATCTAATTTAAAAGTGACTTTAAGTGATAAAGTTACTAAAGTCTAATATTAAAGTGACTTTAATAAAGTCAATGTAAAATTAGAAAGGAAAAGTGACTTTGGAAATAAATGACTAAGTGGGTCTTTATTAAAGTGGGGTGAATTAAAAAATAGAAAGTGAGATTTAAATGAGCATTTAGTCTCAGCCCTAGATCTCAATCTATTTCAGCCATTGGATTTAGGGATCACCCAAAAGTCACTTAGGGTTAGATTAAAGGAGGAAAAGGTCATTCATTCTTTCATGAGCAGATTGAGAGAAGGAGAGCAAGTGAGCAAGGGAGATTTATGGACAGGGAGGAGAAGGAGACAGCAGCTTGGCACACATTCTAAGGCAGCGGTTTAACAAATCCGTACAGCTAAGTTAGCACACAGTGAAAGGCAGATTTTGGCACGATTTTCTAGAAATTTGTACAGTTATTTGCACAGAAATCGAGTAGCAGTTTGCTGGCACATTTTCCAAGGAAGGTCGTACAGCAAGTGGTTGTACTTTGGCACGCATATCGAGGCAAATCCGTACAACATATTGCTGGGTTTTTTGCACGCAAATCGAGGTCCATACAGCATATTTATGGCAGCTTGGCACGCATTTCTAAGCAAGTCATACAACAACATTTAACGCTGAAAGTGGGCACGAAAATCACGGAGGTTGTATAGCATTTATTGCTGTCCTGTTTTGTTGTTTGCAAGTATTTTCCAGTTGGCTGTGAGGCACGGAAAACGAGATAAGTTGTAAAAGTTTGCTTGCTGAATATTTCTCACTGTAGAAAGCATTTTCAGAAATAAGACGGAGCTCTCCAACTGGTTTTCCCCAAGAGTTGTAGGGGGTTTTTCCAGGGTCACCTTGACCAAAAATCACTGTGTTTAAATGTGTTTAATGGTTGTTTGTACCTGCTGATTTTTTTATTTTTGCATTTTCCAGCATTCTGTAAAATTTCCAGAATTTGTGTTTTTAGAAAAAATTATTTTTTCAGTTGTTGAATGTATGGATATGGGAAAGGGCATTTAACTATTTTGGAGAAATAAGGTGAAACTGAAAACCGGGGTGGGAAATGAGAAATTTTTACATGGTATTAGAGCTCAGTGCTGAAGTGCAGTTTGGGACAGCAAAGAGGAAAATTACACCCTGCTGATTTTTCACTCAAAAAATTCCAGCAAGCTGATTTTTCACAAACAGTAGTTTTATCTTTACTACAGCAGTGTTATTTTTCAGTTTTAGGACAACAGGATGTCATTGGGATTGAGGGTGGAGGATAGGTTGGATGGGCATGCAAGTTACAGCGCTTGGAAGGAAAGAATGCAGAGTATCTTTGAGGAGGCATAAGTCTGGGACATCATAGTGCATACCACACAGAACCCTGTTGTTGTGCTTATTGATGCTACTCAATTAGCTGAGTATAATAAAAAGAACAACAAGGATAAGAGATTGATTCTAGACGGAGTCAAAGACCATTCCATTCCTCATGTGAGAGGAAAGAGAAATGCCCATGAGATGTGGACAACAATGTCCAATCTCCACCAGAGTACCAGTGAGAACCGAAAAATGGTCCTGAAGGAGAAGTTGAAGACCATTAAGATGGGTAATGATAGTGCAGCTAGATATCTCACAAAGATTAGTAATGTGAGAGATGAATTGGCAGCAATTGGAGAGGTCATTCCACCCACTGAGTTGGTGTGGATTGCAGTGAATGGCCTCCCCCGTTCATGGATGAACTTTGTTGATGGGGTTTGTGCACGTGAGACCCTTCCCACATGGGAGAGGTTTTGGGATGATTGCATTCAGACAGAGATCAGGAAAGGTCATCTTGGGGCAGCGAAGCCAGTTGAGCAGGATGAGGATGTAGCACTGTCAGCAGGAGGCAAGAAAGGCAAAGGGAAGAAGCAGGCTTCCACAAGCAATGGTGGGGGCAAAGGCAAAGGTAAAGGTAAACAACGTAACATACAAAAGGACTATTCCAAGGTGAAGTGTTGGAATTGTCAAAAGATGGGACATTATGCAGTTGTGTGTCCGAAGAAGAAGAAGAAGAAGGGGAAGAACCAGAGTGTGGCAGCTTCAACAGAGGTTGAGGACTTTGTAGATCGTTTTGACCGGGAGTTTGGGTTCACTGCGTGTGAGTCCTTTAGTGCAGGATCACCTGCCACACAAGTTCAAAGGGAGCATGCTTTTCCCTCTATTAGCGGAGCATCTTCAGGTATCCGGTATGTGGACAGTGGGGCTTCACGTCACATGACAAGAGTCCGTGAGTACTTCTCAGAGCTTTCAGAGAGTGGCACTGATATGGAGGTAGTACTCGGTGATGACAGAGTTGTTAGAGCAGTTGGTGTCGGGACACTGACATTTCAAAGGGAGTCCAAACCTCCCTTGAAGGTGTCAAATGTTCTTTATGTGCCAGGGATGAGGAAGAACCTCATATCCGTCTCAGCTTTGGAGGACAGAGGATATGAGGTATTGTTCAGGGGAGGACAGGTGTTGATGTATCCCAGGGGCACTCCCGCTGATTCAGCTAGAGTGATAGGTGTACGCCATGCAAAGGTGTACAAGTTTGCATTCCAGTCCCTTTTGGCATTGAGCAGTAGTACCGACAGCACAGCTAGCAGTTCTGAGCTGTGTGAGATTTGGCACCGCAGGATGGGACATATGTATCATGGAGCCTTGAGGACCTTGCGGGAGATCACTACAGGTGTGCCAGATTTCAGTACTAATCAATTTGATACTTGCAGAGGATGTGCGATGGGCAAGTTTGAAAAATCCCCTTTTCCCAGCAGTGACAACAGAGCGACTGGGATACTTGATTTGATTCATTCCAATGTGAGCAGTTGGATGTCTCATGTTTCCTTGAGTGGATATGAGTACTATGCTTTATTCATTGATGATCACTCCAAGAGGACCTAGATTTATTTCTTGAAGACCAAGAGTGAGGTCTTCAAGCGGTTTCAGGAGTTTTGAGCTCTTGTGGAGACACAGACAGGTCGAAAGATCAAGTCCCTGAGGTCGAACAATGGGGGAGAGTACACCCTTGGAGGGTTTGTTGACTATTGTGCGGAGGCAGGCATTAGGAGGGAGTTCACTGTTCCTTACAACCCCCAGCAGAACGGGATTGCAAAGAGGAAGAACAGATCCATCGTAGGGGCTGCCAAAGCCATGTTACATGATCAGGGGTTGCCATTGTTCTTGTGGGCAGAGGCCTGCAACACAACTGTTTATTTGCAGAACAGGAGTTCGCATCGTGCCTTGGGGCACATGACTCCGAAGGAGGCTTTTTCTGGGAAGAAGCCTGATATTGGTCATCTTCGTATCTTTGGTGCATTACATACTCCTACATACCCAAGGAGAAGAGAACCAAACTAGAGCCCACTGCAAAGAAGGGTATCTTTGTGGGCTACAGTGAGACCTCAAAGGCTTTTCAGATTTACATTCCTGCACAGAGGAAAGTTGTTGTCAGGCGGGATGTGAAGTTCGAGGAGGACAGGGCCTTTAGGAGGTCACGGGAGTTAAGAGTATCTGGATCAGCTAGACCCTCAGCAGCAGTTGAGTCAGTCGCAGGGATCCAGTGGCAGGGATCAGGAGGATCCGGAGGTACATCTATGAGGATATCAGGTCCGTCAGTGAGGAGTGGCTCGACGAGCCAGAGGGGTGGTGCTCCGGGCAGCATGCAGAGCAGACCACAAAACAGTTCACTAGGGAGTCCACTGATGGACAGTTCACACGATACATCAGCTTCTACAGGTTCAGGTGCAGGCAGGAGTACAGCAGACAGGCAGTCAGGATTTCAAGCTACTGATGGTGATGAGGAGGAGTTTCATTCTCCTATTGGAGAAGCATGCTCAGGGAAGAGGAAGCCCAAGTGGCTTCAGGACACCTTGAGAGATGCCACATCTATTGTTGAGCCTAAGATGCCGGTCAAAGAGAGCAAACCACTTGAGAGGTTTTGTAGCTATATGGCAATGCCTACCAGCATCCTTGACTCTCAGCCTTCTAGCTATGAGGAGGCAGCTAGCCAGTAGGTCTGGAGAGAGGCCATGCAAGAGGAGTATTCTTCTATCATGAAGAATGACGTTTGGGAGGTGGTGTCGAGGCTTGAGGGCAAATCCGTGGTTACTTCCAGATGGATTTACAAGGTAAAGCATGTTGCAGATGGCAGCATTGAGAAATTAGAAGCGAATTTTGTGGTTAGAGGGTTCTCCCAGGTAGAGGGAGTTGATTATGAGGAGACCTTCGCTCCCGTGGCTCGATATACTTCGATCCGCTCCATTATATCGATAGCAGCAGAGATGGGTTGGAAGATCCACCAGATGGATGTGAAGACCGCGTTTCTCAATGGCTTCATACAGGAGGAGGTGTACATTGAGCAGCCACAGGGCTTTGAGGTGCATGGGAAGGAGTCCCATGTGTGCAGACTGAAGAAGGCCCTTTAGCCTGAACCAAGCTCCCAGAGCTTGGTACTCCAGGATAGATACATACTTGCAGGGGATGGGTTTCACAAAGAGTGAGGCAGATCCAAACCTTTACTATATTGTGATAGGTGAGGAGCCTCTCATTCTAGTGCTGTATGTGGCTGACTTGGTCATTACAGGTGCAGAGAGACTCATAGAGAACTGCAAGAGAGATCTTGCGGCGGAGTTTGAGATGAAGGACATCGGCTTGATGCATTAATTTTTGGGTTTGGAGGTGTGGCAGGTGGAAGGGCATTTCTCCCTGGGGCAGGGGAAGTATATTGTGGACATCCTTGGCAGATTCCACATGGAGGATTGTAAACCCATGTCGACACTGATGATCACCAACTGGAAGAAGCTTCATGCTTCGGATTCCAAGTTGGTGGATCCCACATTGTACACACAGCTGATTGGTTCCTTGATGTATTTGGTCAACACTAGACCAGATATTTGTTTTACAGTCAACACGATGAGTCAGTTTATGTGTGAGCCTAGGAAGGTTCACTGGGTGGTTGCAAAACACATTTTGCGGTACTTGCAGGGGGCAGTGGATTATGGTCTGGACTACAGTCAGGGGGATGGAGTGAGATTGGCAGGTTATACTGATTCTGATTGGGCAGGTTGTGCTTCTGATAGGAAGAGCACTTCAGGGTGTTGTTTTGGGTTGGGTTCAGCAATAGTGTCATGGTTCAGCCGGAAGCAGCAGTCAGTAGCACTGAGTTCAGCAGAAGCAGAGTATATGGCAGCCAGTCTAGCTAGTTGTGAGGCCATCTGGCTTCGCAAGATGTTGTTTGGCTTATTTGTTCAGCCGTTGAGACCTTCAGTGATTTACTTTGATAATCAGAGTTGCATTAAACTCACGGAGAATCCAGTATTTCATGACAGGTCAAAGCATATCGGGATCAGATATCATTTCATCAGAGACTATGTTCAGAAGGGAGCTGTGAAGCTTGAGTATGTTTCCACTGATGAGCAGGTTGCAGATATTCTTACCAAAGTCTTACCACGGGGCAAGCATGTTTACTTTAAGACAAGATGGGTGTGGTGAGGAACACCTTCCTCGGTAAGAGGGAGTGTTGAAATTTGGTACCGGAGGACAAGTGGTTCCTTAAGGCTTTGATCTTTGGCCTAGGAAAAAGTGTCCAAAAGAATTTAATTTTTCTCCTAAAGTGACTTTA
>APFE030303278.1:18155-24460 GCA_000404065.3 Pinus taeda
GTCCTTCTATTAATCTTTAGAAATAGTTCAGAAAATTACAAGCATGTTTGTCATTTCATCACAAGGGTTCAACCCTTTCTTCTTTGAAATACAAAATATTTATAGAGTTCGGCTTTCTAGCATATCTAAACTGGAATAAAAATTTATTATAAAATATAATATCATCCATAATATTTGGGAAATCACAAAAATATAACTAAAATTAGTGGATCTAAACTGATTTCAAGGGTTGTTGTTGATGAATGTAGATGGAAATCTACTTTTTCTATTCATTGCCCCTAAAATTATGTTGTTTGCTGTTGAAATGGAATTTTCTGCAACTTAAATTCTTCATTTTGTTCCTATTTGATGAGCTCACACAGTTTCTCCCATCTCTTTTCATCAAGGATAGAAAATTTTAACAATTTATTATATGACTCATCGACTTCAATATATTTTTCAAAAGTGGTTCGAACTAGAAACAAATGCCTAATTTCATGTTGTGTTAATAAATCGTAGCTTAAACCTTCAACGAAGGCTTTCCTAGTAATAACTCCTCTAATTTTGGCAAATTTGGTCTTGTCCACTACTATACCATGTAGCCTCTGTTGATACTCTTCAAATGGGATCAATTTTCTACTTCTATCCTGCAAAGATGGAAGTCCTTTCTGATGTAAAGAATTGAATTTCCTATGAAAATTCTTAATTTGAACCTCTGAATTTTGACACATGTTCTCGAGACATAGCATTAAATTTCTCTTTGATAAAACCTTTCTGGCCTCCAAGATAGCTTCAGTTTTGTCTTCAATGTCAAATTCTTCAAGCTCATATTTTATCTTGGACTTTAGGACTTTGATTATCATTGTAGAATCTCCAGGTTTGTGGTCTAGGTCCTTCTTTATTTTTGCTACTGCTTCTTGTGACCTATGCAATAAATCTTCCTACTCAAAAATAATTTCAATTGAAGGCCATAAATTAGTCACTGATGAATTAATTTTTATCCAAATATTCTCTTAGACATGCACAATGGTTTGTGCAATTAAGGATTCATTTTCATAAACTTCTAATTATTAAGTTAATTTATAATTCTTTTTAATCTCAGCCAAATATGCAGTATTGAACTTAATCATTTATTCCTGGATCTTTTGGTGCTGCATTTTAAGTTTCTCAATTTCCTGATCCTTAAGAGATAAGTCTCCCATGGCTTTTAACAGTTGTTCTAATGAGTCAGTATACAATGTTTCTACTGTGATGGTTATAATTGTTGTAGATGTTCCTATGCTAATGTACCTGTTGTAGAAGTAGTGGCTATAGGAATGGTAGCTGAAATTATGATTTGTTGTTCTTTTTCCTTTAGAAGTGATTCCATATAAGCTTCTATTTTCTGAATTTGAACATTTTGTTCAACTATCAATTTGAATATATTTTCTTTCTCCCTTTCTATATTATCAACTTCCTTAGCTTGTGGATATTCAGAAGTATGAACCTTAATTTGCTTCCTCAATTCTTGAATGTCAACATTCTTATTTTTATCATTTCTTCTACCAATTTGATATTACTAGGATTATATCCTATCTTGATCACCATACCTTCAAGAGATTTGATTCTGGTATCTTTGGCCAAGGATGACATTCTCTCCATCTTCAACTATGTATGAATGTTGTTTAGGGAAGCTTGCAGTTTGGAGGTTTCCATTATTTAACTTGTCAATGTGGAATATATCATTTCATTGGCCTACTTATGCAGGTCAACCTAATCAATGGCATGAATTTTCTTGGCATCAAAAGAAAAAATGGATGTTTTGTAATCTTTTTCACTCTTAGGGACTGGAATTTTGGGTTCAAAAAAAGATAATTGAAATTGTCCTTTCTTCGTATCAAGTGTAGATAGAAGTTTTTGTTGTGTAGTGAATATTGCTTCCAAAATTATGAATAGGTAGTAGCCTTCATTGCTTCATTCTTTCTTTTAATTTCTCTATATCTAGCAAAAATATTTTGTTGTGTTCGAATCATGAGAAATAGAGGATATATGAAAATATGTAATTTCTTCAATCTCTAGAAAAGAAGTGGTGGGAAAACCTAATAGGACTATTGTGGCTTGCTCCTATGAACTCTCGTCCTCTGAAGACTCTTAATTAGTGTTTGTCTTCTCTCTCCTTTTGAAAATTGTGAAACCTATAGCTTGATTTTCTAAGTCTGTAGGAGACATACTTTCTCTTGGTCTTTTGGTTTCTTTTTCTTGAGGAACTGGAGTCTGTGAAGATGTTTGACTAACAATTTTTTCTTTAGATTCTTGTAATGTATTCTCTTGCCACTCTTCTAGATTTGCATATTTCTCTATCTCTTGCCTGGTTGTATGTACATATGGATTTTTTTTCTGCTCAACTCTCAACTTTGAAATAATCCCTAAGGGATCATAGGACCAAGTAAAGCTCAACTTGAATTTCATTTTCTTTAATAACATATCTACCTCCTTCGTTGTTGCCCTGGTACTGACAATGAAAGGGCCAATATTTGCCTTTAACTTGAATTTGGATTTCTGTTTCCTAGATACAAAATGCATATCATCCATGTTCATCATTTTCCTGATGTATTCCAAGGAAAAGATCCTGATTGGCACAAATACTGGTAACCTACAGGGAGGAAATTCACATCCATATATTCTGATTTCTATGTAATTATGGTAAAGATACCAGTCTCCAATCATGGCTTGTTCGTTCAGGTGTATAATTCTTCTTATTTCAGTTGAAATCCTTGGTATAACAT
Source organism: Pinus taeda (assembly GCA_000404065.3). Lineage (NCBI taxonomy): Eukaryota > Viridiplantae > Streptophyta > Pinopsida > Pinales > Pinaceae > Pinus > Pinus taeda. Next base: position 20,900 of record APFE030303278.1, read on the forward strand.
CACTACTGAGAAGACATAAAGACATATGCAGAAATTTATTTACATAATCATTGAAGGAATATTCTTGTGTGTTCTTTCTCACTAAGGAAGTCTAGTGAATGACTGACTCACGATTTCCTTGTGCATCTAAATTTTGCAATGGAAAATTAAAACTTCCTGCTTGATGAAATAAAAGTAAATAGATGAGGACTAACTGATGTTTGAAAGCACCTTCAGTTGAAAACTCTCAAAATTGATCATGAATACTATCTGTCAAAAACTAATAGTAGTTGAAAATTAATGAGGGCTTATTACCCACTGATTTGATATTGATCTAAGACAAACAATAAGGTAATATTACAGACTCATGTGCATGGATGTGCCTATGTTATTTTATGCAACGGATCAATAAGATTGTGAAATACACAAACACTAAAGTAGTAAAAGAAAACATAACAGGAAACACATATAAACACCACAAGTTTAATAAGGAGTTCACCCAATACTCTCGGGGTACGTCTCTTGGTCTAGCCTTCAGTGGTGGCCTCTCTATTATGTTTTCAAGTAGATTTTTTACAACAGTGAGCTCAATTTGAGTCTCACTCAACAGATACAAATCAGTAGGACTGTACTTGGATCCCCCAAGTCTCTGGAGTACACAGACTTTCCTTACTGAATCTTGACCTCTATTGGTCACAATGGTATGAGTCCAATCTGAGACTCAATACGTGACAAGCATATATAGAGGAGTTCACCTGAACCTCTCAAGCCTTCTCTGGAGCACATGGACTCTCTGACTCTCTGTGGCTTTGCCTTAACTCTGGCTCGATCCTGCCTTTGCTTCTGCAAGTCAGCTCAGCTTCTTCTCTCTATTCTCTGCTCTTAGCTTTCCGCTCTAACTTACTGCTTACTGCTCTCTCTATCGGTTTGTGGCTTAAAATCCAATCTGCTTCTTGACTGTTTGTTTTTGCTTCCCAGCTTTTTGGTTCCTCTACCTTTGTCCATTTGAATCCCTCTGTCCTTCGTCATCAGTCACTTTATAACGCCTCACAGGGAGGTGGCCGCCTATTTCGTAATGGATGAGCGTCAGTTCTCTTGGACATACTTGAAACGACTGTTTTTACCATTAACTCCAAGAATGCTCACAAAACACAACCTTCTGCCAACGCATCATCCATTTCAGACTACAAATCCTATTCAACTCTGCCTGTTAACCTCGTCAAATCCGATCATCCATCGGAACGCATCTCCGTCATTGATCTGGAGCCTCCAAATCCTACGGTCACCATCCATATCAGGCACGTAAGTAACATGATGTTTATCTGTCTAATGTGAGTGGTTTTCTCTCTCTTCTTCCGGACACGTGGCAACCATTACATGGCATCGAGCAGGACTCAATTGAAATTGCTTACCACTCGAAGCCCTTCCGATATCTTGCAGGTTTTTGTGGGACCCCGCTTTTGACGGAATCGGAACTATATCTGTTGCAGTTTATGATTTTTTGGGTCCGGGTGCTTGCGGCCTTTCCTTCAATGAGGGGTTTTCCCTGCGATAATCGCATATCAGAAACTACCCCCATTTCTCGAAATGGCCTCTAGTTTTTCTAATTTGCAACAGTGCACGTTACCATGGGCCGACGGTCTGCGCGCTTGACCGATGGTCCTCATTGCTCCACGCTGATCACAAATGCCAACTGTTACGAGGATATCTCTGATAAGCTTGACCTTTATAAGACTTTGAATCTTTGGCATGATTGTTAAAGAGTTCATGAAAACTTAGAGAGTGTTCTAGGATCCAATTTGGATCACGGCCTTCCCACTAAAAAAGATTTTGGACCACCAAAAGTTGGTTTTTAAGCATCAATCAAGTGAGGGTATAGATTCCTCGCTTGCCCAATTTCTATCCATTTTGCACTGCTTGGTTTTGAACCTTTGAGTCCAATCCTGAGGTACTCAACATCCCCTCTGCGTGTAGTTCTCACCTTCTTGTCCAGAATTGTATCTTCCTACAATTCATTGAGATATTTAGATAGCAGATCATCAATAGAAGGAAATTGACACTACTCTTTGGGATCTTCAATCAATGAAGGTTAAAATAGTCTCAAGCTTTCTGCATTAACTACCGAATAGATGTGCATGTAAGTTGGCAAATCAAGGCAAAAAGCATTATCACCAATTTTCTCAAGTATCTTGAAAGGTCCATACCTTATCGGCTTCAGCTTCTTACCTTCACCTTGCATTCTGTGTTTGCTGATATATAGCCAGACTTGATCACCAACTTGGAAACTATGCTCAATCTGATGCTTATCATGTCTTACCTTGTACTTATCTTGGCTCCTTTCCAAATGTTCCTGTACTGCCTAGCGAATCTCTTTGATTTGTTCAATGAACTTGGTTGCCTTATCCACATCACTGTGTACATCAACCATTATGTCTTTACCAAAGACAAAATCCAAGGGAGACCTTGGTGTGAAATCAAAACAAGTCTCAAAAGGAGATCTCTGTGTAGAAGAATGTTTAGCACGGTTATAAGCATGTTGCACATAACATATATGTTCATCCCAAAGCTTGGGATGCTTGTTGCAATAGCCTATGAGCAACTAGATCATTGTCCTATTGACCACTTTTGTTTGGCCATTGCTTTGTGGATGAAAGGTTGTGCTCTTCTTCAGTCTGGTGTCCATAAATTCCCGCAGACTTGACCAAAACTTCCCAACAAATCAGGAGTCTCGATCAGATACAATGGGAGTGGGTAATCCAAAATGAACCCATACATGGTGAAAGAACAATTTTATTGGTTGTTCAGCTATAATTTGTTTGTTACAGGGTATTAAAATACACATTTTGCTTAACCTATCCAAAACAACATATAAATAGTCATGACCTTTTATAGATTTAGGCAGTCCCCCAACAAAGTCCATGGAAACACTTTCCCAAGGATGAGAAGGAACTAGTAGTGGAGTGTACAAGCCTAGTTTTCTATTGTTGGCCTTGCTTTTAGCACACATGGTACACCCCCTTACATATCTAGAAACTGTCTCATTCATTTTCGGCCAATAACAAAATCTTTGTAGTTGTGTAACTATTTTACTTACACCAAAGTGACCTAATATTAGAGAAGTGTGTGCTGGTCAAATTATCTTTACACTTTCAGTTTGAGGAATGCATAACTTTCCAAAATGATATAAGAGGTGGTCCTTAACATGATAATCCTATTTTTCTACTTGTTTGCCATGACTTAAAGTTGCATATACATATTTAAAATCTATATCTTGAGCATATTGTTCAATGTAGCTTTCATGCAATGCTGAGTTACGCTTAAGTATAGTAGATGCATTTATGATTGATCTGGACAACATATCTGCAACTTTATTGTGTATGCCCTTTTTATATCTGATGACAAGATGAAACTGTTGTAGAAAACCTATCCACCTATAGTGTCTTGATTGCTGCAACTTAGTTTGTGAGTGTAAATATTGAAGTGGTTGATGATCAGTATGTATAACTGTCTCTTTTCCCATTAAATAATGTTTCCACTTTTTCACACTCTGTACTAATGCATAAAATTCTTTATCATATGTGG
>APFE030303278.1:43640-54909 GCA_000404065.3 Pinus taeda
GATTCCTTAGGTCTTCTTCAGCTTTTCTCCCTTCTTCCACTTGTCGCTTTAGTTTGATCACTTCATGTTCTTGATTTTCAAGATCTTCTTTTAGAGAGAGGATCTTTGATTCAATTCTCTGAATAGTTGTGCTCTGATCCTTTGCTATATCCTGCAATTTCTCCCTTACCCTGGTTTCTGTCTCCAATTGTTCTTTTAATTTGGCAACTTCTTCAGTTTCTGCATTCTTCTTTTCATGTGCCATGAGACTTTTAATATTTTTGCTATTATTGGCTGAAGCATTCTTCTTTTCACGTGCCATGAGACTTTTAATATCTTCACTATCATTGAATGAACTTGTAATATGGGTATAATAGCTTCTACCATCTTCTTCAAATATCTTTCCTTTGTTATGAGGGCATCTAGCAGCATAGTGACCAACTCTACCACATAGAAAACACTTGAAAGGTAGCTTACCTTTGAACCGTCCAGTTCCCCGTTCAAGATTCTTGACAAAATTTACCTCATCTTCTTCCTCTGATACTTCGAATGCGGCTTCTGGTGGTACTTCTTGTCGCATTTCAAAAGCAGTTAAGATCCCGTGAAGCTGTGACATGGTGATTTTCTGCACATTCTCCTTTTCTTCTATGGCAGATACTTTAGAATCAAATTTAGCAGATAGAGATCTCAAAACCTTTTCAACTAAAACAACTTCCTCAAATTCTTCACCCAGATCCCTCATACAATTCACAATCTCATCCATACGCAGGAAATAATTAGCTATGCTTTCATTATTATGCATCTTAAGAGTTTCATACCGGATTCTGAGAGTTTGAAGATTTGCTCTTTTTACCTTATCATCTCCTTCGTAGCTTGTGACGATTTTGTCCCATATTTCCTTAGCTGATTTGAAATGCATGATCTTCATAAATTCTGATTGTGTCAAACTGCTCAATAGGACAGTGACAGCTTTGGCATTGAGCTCATATTGCTTTTTCTCTGCTAGATCTGTAGGAGTTGCTGATGGGAATTTGTATCCTCCTTCTACGATTCCCCAAACTTCTGCTCCAAGTGATTGTAGATATGCAGTGGTTCTTATCTTCCAGTGAGTAAAATTGTTCCTGTCAAAGACTGGTGGCCTGATGTGTGCCTCTCTTTCTGGATTAGCCATTCTGATGGATCTTTTCCTTCAAGCGATCAAGCTTCCTCTGAAGTACCTGGCTCTGATACCAATTGTTGGAAATAATACTGAGAGGGGGGGTGAATCAGTATTATCAGATCAGATAAAACTTTTCAATTTAATACTTAGATTCATATACGCTACTTCAATGAAGTGAACCAGCGTATACACGCGACTGTGTCTAAAGCAAATAGCGTATACCCAGAGATCTTATAATTCAGTTAGCTTAATCTTCAGTAAATGCATCAGGACATTATTAAGCATATTGACAGTAAATAGGTGCAGTATAACAGAACATGACATCACACAAGAGCCACACACATGAACACCATGATATAAGGTGGAAACCCAATGTGAGTGAAAACCACCTGCTGCAATTCGTTTCTTTTTTCTTAATGAGAAACTTCTTTTACAATATACTGGTGCAGTCCTTTACCAGTATGCAGGCTACAACCTGCAGAGGGCTACAACCCTCTCTCGTTTTCAACTACTTCTGGAAGGGAGCTACAACCCCCTCAGCTCTTGTACTAGCTGATCCATTTACTAATACGTAGGTGCTGACCCTACAATCTTCAGGGACCACGTTTCATCAATTTTCAGACTGGATCCAAGAGTACAAAACAAACATTACTGCAATACAATCATCAACTTAAACTTGCATATTAAACAACCCAATACTGAATCACTGAAACCCTGTCATTAAGAACACAGAACCCAAACCAGAGACCAGAACTCTGCAACAACCACCAGAATCAGCAGCAACCTGAGATATCAAACCTTATCATGCATACGCTACTATACTGTACCGAAACCGCGTGTATACGCACTTTCTCCAAAGGCAACCCGCGTACAGATCTAGAAATGATTACTTATCCGTTACTATCAGATCCGACCCTTGCCAAACTTCCTGAACAGATAACCAGCAATACCCGATCCTCTTACTCCGTCAGACACTCCATTCACACTCTTTGCCTAATGATCTTCTCCTTATATAGCCTTAGGCCTTGCTCAATACCATGGTCCAAAACCATAACAAACCAATACCATCAACTTCGAAACTAGGGATCAACACGTCCGTCGATACACCATGGTCCAAAACCATAGGCACAACTTCCAAGGACTAACTGCCATGGACCAAAGGTACTTTTCACATGTACGCGCTTTTAATGAATCCAACCTGCGTGTACACGCGGATTCTCCTTGATGAACATGCGTATATCTCTTTCTTGTCCTGCTGTACTGAGATCTGTCCTCTGATTAAGTTGCCATCACCTGTACCAACCTCTGAGCACCTGTACCAACCTCTGAGTGAGTTGCCATCAAGGACAACACTCGAAACATAATGCCAACAGTTAAAAGGGAGTATTTCAAAATTTTAAAATTGGAGGTGATCAGCGTGAGTCTTCTCATCGGATCCACGTTGGTCACCCCTGATCCCAAAAGGCTCTCGCATTGCCAAGGCAGAGATAATTAAAACAGATGTGTTGGCCATAGGGTAGAAAAAAGAAAGATAAATCCCCTCTCTTGATCGATTTTGTTGAGTTTTTGATGCGTGGAAAGGAATTTAATCAATGTAAATGGTTGTTTTGTAGGAGATTTCGACAACATGGTCATCAAATGGAAGGAAAGGGGCCATGAGGTAGAAGATCACTAGGCTACCCAAAATGTTGAATGTGTCAATGCTTTGAGGGACTGTGGGTTATTGAAATTCTTCTAAACCCCAAGACTCAGAGATCAAAATGAGTTACTGGTAGGTCCCTGTACTACTAGTGTAACCCCTTATTGTTATTAGTACAACCCCCTTATTATATTATTGTGTCCATGTAGTCCCCATATTGTTGTTATTGTGCCCCATAGAAGCCCACTATTGTTATTATTTTTCCCTTACATTATTATTGTTATGTCGGCTTTGATTATATTATGACCCCTTAGACTCTTATATATAGAAAGGAGGTCTTGTCATTTGTATCATCGAAGAATTTTTCATTTGTGTAATGTAAAGGAGGTTTCCCCCTCGAAGAGGCTGAATTCTAAGGCGTTGATATATCTTTTCTATATTTTTGTGAGCTGATTTCATAACATTTGGTATGAGAGCTATGGATTCTAGGGTTTTGCTACCCCAAACAGGTCATCGTGGCATTTTCGCTATAACGAACTTTTCGCTACGAAGTTTAAGAAGCTACAAAAAAACCCATTTGAGAAGAAATCGGTGTGAACCTTGTGTCTGAATTTCATATATTTTCAAATATATGATCAGAGCAAGTTAGGTTTTTTGTAAGCTCTGGAATTTCATCTAAAATAAGTCATCATGGAATTTTCTCTATAACTCTTTCACTACGAAGTTTCAAAAGCTAAAAAAAACCCATTTGAGACGAAATTGGTCAGAACCTTGACTCTGAATTTCGATCATGTATCGCTATATTTTCGGAGATATAATCTGAGGAAGTTAGGCTTTTTGTAGACCCCTTAATTACATTCCAAATAGGTCACCTTGGGAAAATCGTCATAACTTTCGCTCTGAGCATCAGATTGAATATTCGTAAGAAGTTGCAGAAAGAGGACGGACTATAGTCTTTTGGGTACCATTTTCAAAACCTAAGGCATAACTCTTCATTCGGGAATCCAATTGCAATCAGACTTGCAAAGTTAGAAAGAGGACTCAGAAAGCTATTACAGGCTGAAATTTTAGAAATTAAAGATCCGAAATTACAGATTTATGGTCGTTTCAAGATTCATATCCTAAAATCAAGAAAAAGCGAGATGAGGAAGTCTGATGGCAAGGATTTGTTAAATTGGATACTACAGATGGAGAAATATTTTTATCTGCATGGTGTACCACCGTTACAAAAGTTACGTATTGCATCTAATTATTTAGAACTGAATCAATTTTTATGGTATAAAGGTCTTTCTTGTAAACCACTTGTCACGTGGTCAATTTTCATGGAGGAAATGATAGCACATTATGAGGATACAAAGAGAAACACATTATTTAGCCAATTGATAAATCTCAAACAAAAGGGTTCAATGGCAGAGCACATTGAGGACTTCCAAAAATTTAATATAAGGGTAAATGATATATTAGAGAAGAAAATGGTTGATATCTTCATAGGGAATTTAAAGGATAACATTCAACATGAGGTTCGTCTTTGGGAACCTGATTCATTGAAGAACAGGTTGGCAAGAAAAATTGAAAGCGAAATTATGGAAATAAGGAATCCCACCACTCACGACTATAATTATGGAAGTGTTTTTTCTCGTAGCCTTCCACAACCTACAAGGTTTACACCACAACAATTGGAAGAAAAAAGAGAAAAAGGGCTTTGTTACAATTGTGATAGCAAATACTCTAAAGGTCATAAGTGTGCTAAGAAGAAATTATTTTACATAGATTATGAAGAGGAGGAAGAAAAGGATCAAGAAACATCAAATGAAGAGGATATACACTAGGAACCAACCCCAGAAAAAGAAGAAATGAATCTAACCATATCTTGTAATGCATTGGAAGAAATTACGACTCCTCAAACCCTCAAGATAGAAGGACATATCAAGAAGAAAAAGGTTCAAGAAATGAAAGATCACATTGAGAAAGAAGAAATGAATCCGACCATATCTTGTAATGCACTGGCTTGAATTACCACTCAAACTATCAATATAGAAGGACAGATCAAGAAGAAAATTGTTCAAGAAGTGAAAGCCCGCATTGAGCATCAAGAAATGAGTCTAACCATCTCTTTTAATGCATTGGAAGAAATTACCACTCCTCAAACTATCAATATAGAAGGACATCTCAAGAAGAAAAAGGTAATAGTGTTGATTGATTCGGGTAGTACCCATAATTTTATTCATTGTAAGATAGCCAAGGAATTGAATTGCTTCCTATATCCAACACCAGAGTGTCAAGTGACGGTTGCAAGTGGAGGAACCATAAATTTCTCTAGAAAGTGCCATAATATCAAGCTATCCATGGGATAATATGTATTGAATAGCCCAATGCTTTACATTCCAATGGGTGGTGTTGATGTTTTACTAGGAATCCAATGGCTACAATCTTTGGGTACGATAGCTTTTGATTTTCAAGAACTTTTCTTGAAATTATTTTGGGAAGGAAAGGAAGTTGAATTGAGGGGTATCGAAGGGAAACCAGGAAAGATAATCAACTCTAATACCATGACAAAGCTTCTAAATAAAGAACAACGAGGCGTAATTGCACAATTATTTTCACTAGAGGATCCCACATCGAAATCATTTATTTCTCCAGATCTCCAAAACATTTTGGACAATCATTCCAACATATCTGAGACTCCCAAAGGAATCCCACCTATTTGTGATCATGATCATTCTATTCATTTGATTCCAGGAAGTGTTCCCCCAAACATCAGGCCTTAAAAATATCCATATGCCCAAAGGAGTGGGAACTCATTCAAAAGTTGTAGAAGATCCCAGTTCAAACAATATTGCGATAACTTGACAAGGATGGAAAAATCATATTGGAACCTGAAGCAGTCACAGAACCGAGAAATCGACAGCTACGAAATAGATCAATTTCAGAGTATCCCATCAAGTGGAAGAACTTACCCACTGAAGATTCCACAAGGGAGGACAAGAATTTATACAGAAGCATCAAGAACTACACAAGCGTTGAGGACAACACTTTTTGAAGGAGAGGGACATGTTAAGTCCCTATACTACTAGTGTAATCCCTTATTGTTATTAGTACAGCCCCCTTATTATATTTTTTTCCCATGTAGTCCCCATATTGTTGTTATTGTGCCCCATAGAAGCTCACTATTGTTATTATTGTGCCCTTACATTATTATTGTTATATCGGCTCTGATTATATTATGACCCCTTAGACTGCTATGTATAGAAAGGAGGTCTTGTCATTTGTATCATCGAAGAATTTTTCATTTGTGTAATTTAAAGGAGGTTTCCCCCTCGAAGAGGCTAAATTCTAAGGCATTGATCTATCTTTTCTATCTTTTTGTGAGTTGGTTTCATAAAAGCTACTACAATGATATGATCAGTCTATGGGATGTTAATTGACAGATTTTCATCATTGGAGACCAAGAACTAGAGATGGAAGTAGTTGATATTTACTTCATTACTAGATTGTCCAGAAGAGGGGAAAGCGTCCAACTCTTTGAATCCCGTGGTGCAAGTGATAACACCAATGCCTTAATCAAAAGGCATTGCCCAGGTGAAAAAACAACTGTGGTCGAGAAGGTAAAGATAACAACTATGGGGCATAGAATTTACACGAAATCTCAAAATCACAATTCCAGTATGCGGTGGATTGCCTTACTCCAACAGTGTTCAACTGGTGCAGGGGATTGTTGGTCAACATGAAGAGGCAACTGATAAAAGGAAAGTTGGGAAACTTGAAGCGGTTCAGCTTTGGTTCGATTTTGGTCACTTTCTTTTTGGAGCGTATACCCCTATTTTGGTACCAATGGGTAGAGGTGGGGGATCCAACTCCATGAGATCTGAGGCTGCTCAGATGGAGTGAGATCATACCTCATGGGGGAGGGGGCCAGTGGATGCATTTCCCTCCATTGTTATTTGGTTGGTTGCACCAACAAGTGATCATTGTGGATGACTATCCCTATGCAAGCATGGACTTCAGAGGAGATACATATCTGCCTCTACCACCGGGTGAACAGTGGATTGATGCAAGTAAAACTTGTTTTGTGAATTTTACAAGTTTTATGAGTTTTTTTGTTAAAATGTATCTGAGAGTTTACTTGTGATAAATGTGCAAATGTAGGACTAGAAAGGCCTCCTGGAATGTATCTAATAGCACAGTGAGTAGCACGTCAGATAGAAGATGCTCCATATTATTAGGGTCCTATAATAATAGGATTCATAATTTTGAATTGGCTATGGTCAGTATTGTAATATTGTACATACCTTTGCTTTCTGCAAATGTATTCCCAAATTAAAAAATGTAAAGAGGGTATGTCCTAAAACAACAATCAAAGGACAAAAAGAAACAAAGATCAAAAAAGTGAAAAATATGAACCCCACAAAAGAGATAAAAATAGATCATGAAAGTGTGCAAATTCAAATGCCACTACTATTTTAATTGTTTTGAAAATAATGATTATGTGTAGCTTGTTTAAAATACCATAATCCATGATAAGTCAAACAACTTAATCTTGACTTTTCATGCTTTAAATTTAATGTTGATATATAGAGAATAAAGATCTAGCCAAACAGTTTAATCTTGGCAGAACAATAGTTAAAATAGAGAATGATAGGGAGCTCAACAGTTTAACTTGAGCTCTTGGATGAAATAAGGTTTGAATTAGTTAGTTTCTTGTTTCAAAGAAAAATGAATAAGGGTTTGCAAGCTTAAATGCACCCATGTAAATAGGGAATAAAATGTTAAAATAGAAGATGAATAGGTACAAGCAATTTTTACAATCATGGATAAACATCAGTTGGCATATTACTAATTTCCCTCCCCACAATGTGATCCAATACTAAAATCCTTAAGTCATAAAGGCTTAGAGCATTTCCCTGACTTTTGGTGGGACCGGACCCTCAACTTAATGACTCATGGACATCAAGTATTGGATTCCACCTTATTGAAACCCTTCTCATTCATGAAAACACCCTTTTCCCTTTACATCACTCATTTTCCCCTACAGAATCTCCTTTTCCTAAGCTTAAAACACATTTTATCTAGGAAAGGTAAAATCCCCTTAACTAATTCCCCTCCCATTTAGAATACTCAAAAACCCACAAAAAAATCTTTATCCTAAGTATAAGTGTTAAATGTTGATATTGGGCCACCAAAATGAGGAAATTCAACCCAAACATCATATTATATATTATGCTTACTATATTTTACATTTTGCGCCTTCATTTCATATTAATGTACTAACCTAATGTATTAGCTCCCCGATATACCTTTTTCTCGTATTAAATAACTCCTTCATATATAATATTCAAACCCTGATTTAATTATAAACAATAGTTTCATCCCCTCCATTGTTTAAATTAACTCCCCGCTTCATATTTCCCCAACACAAACCTATTAACCTGCCACCCCGGTGCGGTAAACCAACCCCACCAAACTTAAACCTCGGTCCCACTCCTGATTAAAACTTTGCATTATAGTTAACCCCACAAATATCCATTAATGAATTACACGTTAAGTGTAATTAACCCATGGGCCCCGCTAATTTCCAAACTTGTTTCCCACCGAGAAACTTCACCACGCGACGACCATTGGATCTTGCACCCCCAGATCCAATGGCCCTCACCAATATCGCGCCCGATCACCTCCCGACCTTTACCGGCCTGAGAGCATGTGATATGGGTGGTATTGCTCAGCCCCCCTTGGGTTACGTGGTGGCACTGCATTAAGTCACGTGCTCTCAGGAAAATACCACCCGACCCCCATAAGAATTGTGATTCCCCTCAATACCACCTCCCAGCCATATACTAAAACCATCATTGTTCACAAAACAATTTCTCATTCCATTTTCTAACCATCGTCGGTTAAAAGCCAACAAACCCCCAATTTCACCCTTTTTCACTCGTTTGCACTACGAAAGCCTCCAAATCATTCTTGTGCCCTATGAGCTTCTGCAACTAGTTTTCAAATGTCGAGTACCTTTCGAAATGCCACTGGACACCCAATTTGAGCATCCAGTTCACGTCTACAGCCAACGTACCCTCTACAATCACCATTCAAACGAATTTGCAAGCCAATTCACCAATTTCTAGGTATTTTGAGAAAAAACGAGAATGGCCCTCTCATTTGAAAATGTACAGTAAAATTCAAAAGGATACGATGAAAGTCAAAAAAGCATAGTAAAAGGAAAAAGATAAATCAGTCAGATGAAAGAGTATCAGTAAAAGTGTATCAAATTGAAAAATCAAAGTGAATAAAAGTAGCCATCAAGAAGACAAACAGCATGTAAGACAGTTACAAAGCATACAGATAAAATAAATTCATGTCAAAGTGAAGATAGATAAAAAAACATAGCAATCAAGGTAAACAGTAAAAGTAAACATTGTTGGCATTATGATGAATGTGTTGTACTTGATGGCAACCCTCTTGTAGCAGAACAACTCACTTATACATGGTAACTAGATGAATCTTCACAAGAGATATCAGATGTGACATTAATACATGGTAGTTGTGTTAACAGATGTGATGCAGGGCAGTTCAAAGGAAATGACAGTTCACAGTGCAGCAAGTTAACATTATGATACAGGTGTTGTCCTTGATGATGAAGATCAAAGTACTACATGTTAACAGCAATTGAATCATAGTACAGGCTCACAGAATGGAAGAAAAATAGTTATACATAGGTTTACCTTGACCAAGCTACGTATATACACAGGTTCATTGAGAAGAAGACACGTATGCGTATACACACACTTTCACGCAAGGAAAATCGTGTACATGTCGGAAACTAGGTTTTTGGGTCCATGGTATTTGGACCATGGTATTTTGGTATTGGTCCATGGTATTTGGCCCAAGGTATTGACCCCAGGTATTTAGACCAAGGTATTGGTTCTAAGTGGTTTTGGACCATGGTATTGAGTAAGGCCTAAGACTATAAAAGGAGGAGAAGATCATTAGGCAAAGGCACTCAGAAAGTCTTGAATATCTAATGTAGTGTGAGATCCAGTATGTAGGTTATGGGTTTATCATGATTTACTTGATCTAAGCCAAGGAGGAATCTTAGAGGTTGATGGAGGACAAGTTCTAATGATGGATCAGGATCTTATGTCTTGGAATGAATCCTCTCTATATGGTTTGATCATGCTTATTCTAGATCTGTATACTGATGCACATAATAATCTGAAAATATTATGAGCTAACTCAAGTATGGAATAGCTACAAATTGTGAATGAATATTTACAGATGTATACGCTGGTTGACTTTGATAAAAGTGTGTATACGCGCAGGTTAGAAACATCTAAGTAGCGTATACCATATGAACTATGATATGTGAAGTTACAGGTGGTTCTGGTAGTTGATGTAAAGTTCTAAGTTCTGGTGATTGTTTATTGGTTTCTGTATTCTACATATTTAGATTGGTTGATTGTGTTGAGCTTCAGTGTTGATGGATGAGGTCTAATAAGGGATCATAATCATAATGACTTATCTTGATGTGATCTGATGGACTAGATCTGGTTGCTAACACACGTACTATCCTTTTGTATGTAATGATCTAGGTATGTCTGAAGTCGGGAAGTGCAGCGAAGTTATAAGTATTTGATGACATATACGCTAGTTCACTTTGGTGAAGTTGCGTATACACGCTGGTTCAGCTCTTCCAAGTAGTGTATGCACTTTGATGCATGATTTTTGATGATACATCTAGCTATTCTGTGAACTACTCTGTGTTCTGGTGACTGTGTTTCTATTGACAGGTGTCAGTGATTCAGTGTTGGGTGATTCAAAGATTGATGATGCAAGTGGTGATTGATTTTGTGGGTCCCGTATGAAAATTGGATGAAACGTGACCTTCAGATTATGATGTTGTGCTTCAGGAGTATCCAGTCTGAAAATTTATGAAACATGTTTCCTGGAGGAAGAAAGAAGGTTGTAGCCTTCTGTTGATCAGCACCTACGTACTAGTACATCAGCTAGTACAAGAGCTAAGGGCGTTGTAGCTCCCTTCCAGGAGAAGCTGGAGAACGAGAGAAGCTTGCAGCCTTCTGCAGGTAGAAGCCTACGTACTGGTATAAGACTGATCCAGTACAGAAATATTGTAAAAAGAAGTTTCTTATTAAAAGAAGGTAGAGACGTATTGCAGCAAGTGGTTTTCACCCACATTGGGTTTCCACCTTACATCACGGTGTTCATGTGTGCTATGATCTATTCTATTTTACTGCACCTGTTTACTGTCCATATGGTTAATGAAGTTTTGATGCACTAATTAAAGATCAAAATTTAATGGATTAACTGAATCATAAGTTTACTGGATATACACTAGTTGCATTAGACACAGTTGTGTGTATACGCGGGTTTCCATAACTAAACTAGTGTGTGTGTGTGTGTGTGTGTGTGTGTGAGAGAGAGAGAGAGTAAGAAAAGAAAATTGTTTGATTTGATAATACTGATTCACCCCCCCCCCCCCCCCC
>APFE030303278.1:55011-77431 GCA_000404065.3 Pinus taeda
CCCCCCCCCTCTTAGTATTATTTCCAATAATTGGTATCAGAACAGGTCCTTTGGTAGAAGCTTGATCATTTGAAGGAGATCCATAGAACAATGGGAAAGAAGCTAAAGAAGAAAGCACCTCAGAAGAAGAAGACATCTCAGAGGAACTATGACAGTGGAAGAATTGATTGGGGAATATGTGGAAGCAACACTTCAGATTCAGAATCACCTTAGAATGAAGATGAACAAGCAAAAGAACTATCAGATATGAGTTTGTTATCCTCTAGTGATACATTTCTCCATCCACTTGAAGATGATGAAAGTGATAGCGAAACAATTGAACTTGCTCTTATGGATGAGGATGAAAGATATAAAATAGAGACAGAATTTAAAAGGCTTACAGACAAAATTAAAGATCAACAAGATCTATTGGACAAAAGGGAATGTGCCTCCAAAGAAGAAGCTCCCAAACTAAAAGCTCAACTAGAGGAAGGAAACAAAGTAAAGAAGTTATTCAAGGAAAGGAAGATCAATGTCAAAAGCTACAAGATGAAGTGACATCATTAAGAAATGAAGTAAATGAAAGGAGCACAACAATCAAGAAACTCAGAGAAAGATCCAATTACTATGAAAGTCTTGAAGCTAAGATCCTCTAGCAAAAAGAAGATCTTGAAGAATCAAATAAGCATAATAAAGAACTACTCCAAGCTCTTGAAAAACAAGAAAGCGAAGTTCTTGAATTAAGACATAAGTTGGAAGAAGGAAGAAAAGCTAAAGGAATCATGAAGAAGCAGTATCTTGAAAAGGAAGAACAACATCAGGTTGAGGTAAATATTCTAAATGATAAATTAGAAGAAAAGGATAAGCTCTTACGATTTCAAGAAAGTACTAAGATCTTGGATGATATTCTTAGTAGTCAAATGTCTCCTACTATCAAAACTGGTCTTGGTTTTCATGAATCTGTTGAAGGTGAATCTAGTTCACAAAGTAATGCAAGGGACTTTAATGCAAAATCTGAAATGCTCAACAAGGAAATGAGAGGTCAATCCCATCAACAACCAAGGAAAGAAATTCTTCAAAGAAAATCTTTTACTCCTAACTATGGAGGTGATGGTCGGTCATTTCCTCAATTGAATAATGTTGAATGTTATGTATGTCATAAGTTTGGACATGTTGTAGCTAGATGTAGAAGAAGAATGGTTCAAGACCATCACACAAAAGGATCATCACGCTCCAGGTACTTTAAGGGATATTGTTTTTCTTGCAATATGTTTGGTCAGAAAGCCATTGACTGCTGTGGAAGGAATATGAAACATATGAGATGTTATGCATGTAACAAACTTGGACATATAGCAAAGGAATGCAAGAACAAAGTACGGGCACCATACCAAAAGGAGAAAGCATCATCACACTTGAAGATATGGAAGAAGAAGGAAGTACAGTTAGAAAGGGGTGGCACAGCACAATGTATAGACATAACAGTCTCAGAGGGAGTTGAAAGTGTGAAACTTCAGTGTTCTAAATCTCATATGCAAGTTTCATGAAAAGAAGTTGTGTATATACGCGAGTTAGTCACTGCAGAGTCGTGTATATGTTAGTTTGAGGAAAAGCAGTGGGACAGGCTCAGGAAAAAGGGTCTGATATGATTCAGTCCATTATTTGCTTTGTTTGATAACGGTTACAATTTGTTGATGATGTGTGTAAATGTCTTGATACTCGTAAGATTTTTAGAAGTGTTTTGATCCTAACTTGATGATGATGATGCCTTGATACTTCTTACTGAAATATGCATAATCAGATCTGACAGTAAACAGATGGCATAGGTTCAGGGGGAGCTTATGCTTTGAATAATTCATTGTTAGCATTATGGTTAAAAGTCCTTGGTGATGATGTTTATATGGCTAAGTGATACATCTTGCTAGGATATGGTTACGAGTTGTCCATGACAAAATCTCATATGATTCTTGGGGTTACATAGTTGGTGTTCAGATCAGGTCTGTGGTTGATTCTCTAATGATGCATATATGTTGCTTACATGGTAATCTTCATAAGGATAAGGAGAAGTACAAAGCTTGAATACACAACTTCATTACTTGATGATGAGTCACTCATATGTTGTTGTCGTCATATGCATAAAGATCATGATGCAGGATTCCTATAGTTCTTATCAAGAAGTCTTGACAAAGGATCTTGAGCTCAAGGTTTGCTAGATACGTAGTGATACATACAGTATGCTAGATACATGAAGTTGCATTGTTGGTTGGCCAAGATAATGGAGTTATTGCAGATCACATGAAGACATAACTATTTGAAGACATGATGATGATGATTCCTTACCTATATAATGGTAGGTTGATACTCACATTGTTGATTGATGCTTATCAAATGTGGGATGCTCCTGAGTAATGATACTTGGATGGTATAAAAGATCATGCATATCTTGATGATGATGTGATGACTATTATGTTTTTCACATATGATATAATGTAAATGATTTTGTATGACATATGCAAAATTGATTCATGGAAGGTTATGCCAATGCTCAAGAACAAGAGGATGAATTGATGCAGACATACCTTGTCACAGGTTGATGTTATCTACACTAATGGACATATACAAGTTGTTGGTTTTGATGCTGTGGACAAATTCTTATGGAGCATATCATACATTGTGTATGGTAGTTGCTGATGATTATCATGGTCTTGTTTAATTATTTGGTCTCTGTTATAAATATCATATCAAGACCCGTGATGTAATAGTTTGTCTCTATCTATTGTAGTCATGTGTTGAATCCCTTTTGGTCATATGATGTAATTTCTACCCCCCACTATGCCTGGGATGGATGATGTAATGTTCTTGTTTTATCATGTATAAGCTTTTGGTGTATCCCCACTTGGTTGGGTGGATGAGTCAATATTGGTATATTCCCACTTGGCTAAGAAATTGATGTATGTATGGATCATTGGTAATAGGAAGGTCATACTCACTTGGTTGAGTTGTAGAGCCGTGTTATTCTCTTGAAAAATATTTTTGTAGACTTGGCATGTGCTCAGGGGGAGTATGGACGGATTGGTACATCTTGGCATGTACAAAGGGGGAGCTCAATCAGAGATTTTAGCATTTACCCGAGGGGAGTATGGACATCATAATGTATATCAAGGGAGAGAAGATCTTGGTCCGCTCTTTGCCCTTGATGTCAAAGGGGGAGAGTGACTTGGTTTTGTTGTTGCCATCAAGTCCAAAGGGGGATATTGCTGGCATTATGATGAATGTGTTGTACTTGATGGCAACCCTCTTGTAGTAGAACAACTCACTTATACATGGTAACTAGATGAATCTTCACAAGAGATATCAGATGTGACATTAATACATGGTAGTTGTGTTAACAGATGTGATGCAGGGTAGGTCAAAGGAAATGACAATTCACAGTGCAACAAGTTAACATTAGGATACAAGTGTTGTCCTTGATGATGAAGATCAAGGTACTACTGGTTAACAGTAATTTAATCACAGTTTAGGCTCACATAATGGAAGAAAAATAGTTATACGTAGGTTTTCCCTGACCAAGCTGCGTATATATGCAGGTTCATTGAGCAGAAGACACGTATGCATATACATGCACTTTCACACAAGGAAAAGCGCATACATTTCGGAAACTAAGTTTTTGGGTCCATGGTATTTTGGTATTGGTACATGGTATTTGGTCCGAGGTATTGACCACAAGTATTTAGACCAAGGTATTGGTTCTAAGTGGTTTTGGACCATGGTATTGAGTAAGGCATAAGACTATAAAAGGAGGAGAAGATCATTAGGCAAAGGCACTCAGAAAGTCTCGAATATCTGATGTAGTGTGAGATCGAGTATGCAGGTTATGGGTTTGTGATGATTTACTTGATCTGAGCCAAGGAGGAATCTTAGTGGTTGATGGAGGACAAGTTCTAATGCTGGATCAGGATCTTATGGCTTTGAATGAATCATCTCTATATGGTTTGATCATGCTTATTCTAGATCTGTATAATGACGCACGTAATATTCTGAAAATATTATGATCTAACTCAAGTATGGAATAGCTACAAATTGTGAATGAATATTTAAAGATGTATACACTGGTTGAATTCGATAAAAGCGCGTATACACGCAGGTTAGATACATCTAAGTAGTGTATACCATATGAACTATGATATGTGAAGTTACAGGTGGTTCTGGTAGTTGATGCAAAGTTGTGAGTTCTGTTAATTGTTTATTGGTGGTTGTATTCTGCATATTCAGATTGGTTGATTGTGTTGAGCTTCAGTGTTGATGGATGAGATCTAATAAAGGATCAGGATCATAATGACTTATCTTTATGTGATCTGATGAACTAGATCTGGTTGCTAACACACGTACTATCCTTTTGTATGTAATGATTTGGGTATGTTTGAAGTCAGGAAGTACAATGAAGTTATAAGTAAGTATTTGATGACATATATGTTGGTTCACTTTGGTGAAGTTGTGTATACACGCTGGTTCGGCTCTTCCAAGTAGCATATGCACTCTGATGCATTATTTTTTATGATACAGCTGGCTATTCTATGAACTGCTCTATGTTCTGGTGATTGTGTTTCTATTGACAAGTTTCAGTGATTCAGTGTTGGGTGATTCAGAGATTGATGATGCAAGTGGTGATTGATTTTGTGGGTTCAGTGTGAAAATTGGATGAAATGGACCTTCAGATTATGGTGTTGTGCTTCAGGAGTATCTAGTTTGAAAATTTATGAAACGTAGTCCCTGGAGGAAGAAAGAAGGTTGTAGCCTTTTGTAGGTCAGCACCTACGCACTAGTACATCAGCTAGTACAAGAGCTAAGGGGGTTGTAGCTCCCTTCCAGGAGAAGCTGGAGAACGAGAGAAGGTTGTAGCCTTCTGCAGGTAGAATCCTGCGTATTGGTATAAGACTGCTCCAGTACAAAAATATTGTAAACAGAAGTTTCTTATTAAAAGAAGGTAGAGACGTATTGCAGCAGGTGGTTTTCACCCACATTAGGTTTCCACCTTACATCATGGTGTTCATGTGTGCTTCTTTTGTGCGATGATCTGTTACGTTTTACTACACCTGTTTACTATTCATATGGTTAATGAAGTTGTGATGCACTAATTAAAGATCAACATTTAATCTAAATCATAAGTTTATTGGATATACGATAGTTGCATTAGACACAGTTGCGTATATGATATATATATATATATATATATGTGTGTGTGTGTGTGTTGTGTGTATATACATATACATATACATATATATATATATAAATATATGTACTATATATATATGTATATATATATATATATATATATATATATATATATATTATATATATAATAATACATATATATATATATTATATATATATAGATAGATAATATATATATATATATATGTATATAGATAGATATATAATATATATATATATATATATATATATATATATATTAATATATATATATATATATATATATATATCTGAGTAAAAGAAAGAAAAGTGTTTGATTTGAATAATATTAATTCCACCCCCCCCCCCTCTCAGTAATTATTTCCAACAAAACATGGAGGTCGTAAGGGTTAAACAGAGATGAAGACACTTTCACCACCAACAATGAAGTTTATCCAAAGTAAAGGTAAAAACAGTTAAATGAAAATTAAGGTTAAAAGATGAAATCAGGGCAGGAATGGTACATTTTCTAGAAATTTCATGTTTTAAGTCATAATTTTACAGAAATTATTGTGGCCAGTCCAAGATGTATTTTGAGAAACTAGAGGAGGTTTGTGTTCCTAAAAGGCCAATCACAAAAGATTATCTCACGTTTTACACAGGTATTACAAAAAGGGAGAAAAATGCATATCTTTAGAGCCTATTGTTCGGACTGTGCAAAGTCTTGCTTTTCACATCTTTTTGCAGAGAATATTACGAAGATATGGAGTTGCATTTTCAGAAACTGAAAGAGGTTTATCTCAATCACATACTTATCTAAAATAACCTCTTTCACTTTTTACATATCTATCACGGATTTAGATATAAAAAGGTATCGTTGGACCCTAATTTTGCAGAATTTCTGGGGCAGAATGCACAAAGGAAGGAGATAGTTAGTGACTTGGAAGCCTCATCATCAATTAAGAGTTGCTATCAAATTCAAATTTCTCTTCTTTGTCACCATCAATCCATAAATATAGTGCCAAATAGGTTCATTAGTTTTGAGCATTCTTTATTTAAGTTCTATTAATGTAAAATAGTTTGAGATATTTGTAAAACCAACCTTGATATTTTTTCAAGATATTTCAGTTTAGAATTTGTATAAATACTTCCTCATTTGAAGTATTTTGAGGTGGATTATTATACATTTTAGAGTAATTTTGATCTTGAACCTAAGGGTGATTGTACCAATTTCAAGTCAGCAGACTAGAGTAACTAATAAAAGCATTGACCTACAGGATTCATGAGATGAGCTATTTGCAGTGAAGTATATTCTTTATGTGATTTGTTACCTTCTTATGTTTTCATAAACTTAATTCTAATTCAAAATTTGAATGTATTAACTAGAAATATCACTCAGAATTTGTTTAAGTACACTTTGTTTTTCCACAGTTAGTCATTTATATGTTTTCCTCTGATACCCGGATCTAAGAGCCCTTAATTGCTCTCCCATCTCGGTTGACCTCTTTCATTCCTTCCATAATCTGGCCTAGGGAAATCTTAATTTCTCCCTGGATCCGATTAGAAGCCACTTCACCATTCAACCTTTGAGATCTACAAAAACTCACCTATCTTTCCCTATAGACATTGTCTTTTAAAGCTTGATCTAGTCCAGTTTGCCTGATATTGACTCCATAGCCCACTGGTAAAAGCAAACCTCTGTTCATCTAAGTGATCCCACCATCCAATTTCAAAACAAAACCCAAGTGCAATGATAACTAGCCTAAAATTTATTAACTACAACAAAGTTAAATCATAAAGAGAGAGCCCTCTCTGAGATTAGGAAGGCTAGGTCCTAGTCTCCAAAAGTGGTTTATGGTTACCTCTATAATTTCCTTCTTTTGCTATTTCAAAGGAAATTTTGGAGTGATAACATAATTGGCGACTCCGCTAGGGACAACCAAAATTTTCTTCAGAAATATTTTACAGGTTCAGATCTGATCTATGATGGTGGACAGTGATCAGACAGACAAAGGTTAAAATCATCCACCTAGTGACTCCAAATCAATTTCACAATCAAGACTCCACTAGAGGAATGAACCTGAAAGAAAAATATGGGAAGATTAGGTTTCTAACTTGGATTGTTATCCAAGACATCATGTTTTTTCTCATCAAGAAGGTTTTTCAATGTATATTGTATTTTAGAGAAGATCTTAGATTAGTTTTTAATTATTTTCCTTTGAAAATTGTAAATATAAAATCTCCTTACACATTTGAGCAGCATTCCTCTGAATCTTGTGATCATTTTCCAATCAAGAAATCTGAAATAATCAAGAATGATCTTACAATACCTGTACATATTCTTGTACCTTGGAAATTTTCTGATAGGTATAAGTCACTCATCTTACCTCCTGCACTCCATGATCTCCCTTATAACTATTACAAATATCTCCCTAGTTTTGATGGAGAGAATGGTATCACTTCCTAAAAACATATTCAAGGTTTTGAGAATTATCTGGACCTATTTGAGATTGGTCAAGATAATGTTAGAAACAGACTTTTTTCTCTTTCTTTGCAAAGTATAGTAAAGAGTTGGTTCAAGAACCTGCCTATTGCGAGAATCTAAAATTTCCAATAGTTTGTCAAATTTTTCCATGATAGATGGATAATCAGAGTCAATCTTTTTGTGATCATAGAAGAATATAATCAGTTGAAAAGATAGCCAAATGAAACAATACAACAATTTTCTGACAAAATTAATCAAATCTATTATTCAATGCCATAAAATATAAGACCTCCTCCTGATTCATCTCTCTTGCATTATCCAAAAGCATTTGATCCAGAAGAAGAATTTCACCTAAGAGAAAGAAACCCATCAACTCTTGAACAAATGAAGAACGTTTTGGTAGATGTAGAAGTTAATCTGCAAATTAGAAGAGAGAAGTTCAAAGCAGAAGCAGAGGAAAACAACATTGCAGAGGTAAAACTCGACATTTTGATCAGAAAAATAGAGGAAAGGATACAAAAGATCACTATGGAAGATAAATTTTTTGCGCAAGATCACCATGGCCTATTTATTTCGGAATAAGAAGAGGTTCATATTCATGAAAAAATTCATGCTAAGTCCAACTACCATAGATCAGAAAATAGATTTAAAGATCCATCTGTGGAAAAGGAATCTATTGATCTGATGTGTATGTTTGATGACATTCCTTCTTTTATTAATTTGCCTAAGTATGATCAGTAT
This sequence comes from Pinus taeda, assembly GCA_000404065.3. Taxonomy (NCBI): domain Eukaryota; kingdom Viridiplantae; phylum Streptophyta; class Pinopsida; order Pinales; family Pinaceae; genus Pinus; species Pinus taeda. Next base: position 63,404 of record APFE030303278.1, read on the forward strand.
GATGATAATTATGTTCTTCAAACTCAAGCCAGCTTTACAGAACAACCAGAAACTAGTTTGGAGGATGAGGAGATTCATTTTCAGCAAATCAAATATAGTGATCAACCTATACATATCAAATATGAGAATGAGAAATAAAGTGCATAAAATTTGGAAATAAGTGAAGCTTCTTTGCGTCTTTGTTTTGAGTTCATCAAGAAAAACTTTAAAGCAATAAAAAATCACCAGTCTTCGGGTATTTTCATTAAGAACAAAGAAGACAATAAAATTCATGATCAGGATTCTTCAGTTTCACAAGTTCAGTTATCAAATTCTATTGAGACGTCTGATCAGATGACACAAGAAAGTTCTATACCACTATGTTTTGAATCATTTCAATTTTTAAAGGAAATGCGTTATGAAAATTCTAAAGAAAAGGATGAGCAGCTTGTAGAAATTTGTGAAGCCCCATTCGAAACTATGAGTAATAAGTTGCAGCAACCCCTCCAAGTTTTTCATGATCCCATAACTGAGGTGTTGGATAGTGAATGCAATCAGAATTGTTCTTCATTAACTAACTGCCAGGTTCAGGATCAAGATGATAAATGTTCCATCAGTCAAACAATTCAATCATAAGAAATATCATTACAAAGCTTATTTGAAAATATGCAAGGTGATAAAGGTGAAAGTGACATTTCACTTTCATGGCATGGAGGCCATTCAGAACAATTGTACAATTGCTTAAATCAGTTCAAAAATAGTGTGTATATTTTGGAATATCCTTTTGTACAGTTTTTAGAGTCAACAAAGGAAATCAAGTATTTCCTTATCTTCTCATTTGTTGACAAAGTTATATTGGGTTGTAGAACTTCAATTTTGATCACAAACAAGAAAATTCAGCAAAATACATCAAATTACATAATGCTTGAATGGTTGCATTGGTTGTTTCATTTTACCTAACCAGTAGTTGAACAGCTGATTAGAGTAAGTAGGTAGGAATTCAGTGTATTTTAGTTTTTAGTTTTCAGTAAGTTATGAAATAATTCATTAAAAGTTGAAGCCCAGAAAGAAGGTCCTAAAGATCTTGATGATCTATTAGAATGGTTTGAGAATTGCAGTACCTTCTTTCAGTTTCAGATCATATTTTAATTTGCAGAAAAGGGTGTATTTTCAGTTCAATATTTTTAGTCACGGAGATTATACAATAAAGCATATACATGTTTTGGATTGGCCCAATGGATCAGGTTACTATTCGATGGTGTTCTTGACATCTCACAAGGAGATGCCATCCCCATGTGGAGCCACTGTTAGGGTCCTATAATAATAGGATTCATAATTTTGAATTGACTATGGTCAGTATTGTAATATTGTACATACCTTTGCTTTCTGAAAATGTATTCCCAAATTAAAAAATGTAAAGAGGGTATGTCCTAAAACAACAATCAAAGGACAAAAAGAAACAAAGATAAAAAAAAGTGAAAAATCTGAACCCCACAAAAGAGATAAAAATAGATCATGAAAGTGTGCAAATTCAAATACCACTACTATTTTACTTTTTCTGCAAATAATGATTATGTGTAGCTTGTTTAAAATACTATAATCCATGATAAGTCAAACATCTTAATCTTGACTTTTCATGCTTTAAATTTAATGTTGATAGATAGAGAATAAAGATCTAGCCAAATAGTTTAATCTTGGCAGATCAATCGTTAAAATAGAGAATGATAGGGAGCTCAACAGTTTAACCTGAGTTCTTGGATGAAATAAGGTTTGAATTAGTTAGTTTCATGTTTCAAAGAAAAATGAATAAGGGTTTGCAAGCTCAAATGCACCCATGTAAATAAGGAATAAAATGTTAAAATAGCATATGGATAGGTACAAGCAATTTTTACAATCATGGATAAACATCATTTGGCATATTACTAATCTCCCTCCCCACAATGTGCTCCAGTACTAAAATCCTTAAGTCATAAAGTATCTAACTTTTGGTGGGACCGGACCCTCGGCTTCATGACTCATGGACATCAAATATTCGATTCCACCTTATTGAAACCCTTCTCATTCATGAAAACACCCTTTTCCCTTTACATCACTCATTTTACCCTACAAAATCCCCTTTTCCTAAGTTTAAAACACATTTGACCTAGGAAAGGTAAAACCCCCTTAACTAATTCATCTCTCATTTAGAATACTCAAAAACCCAAAAAAAAATCTTTATCCTAATTATAAGTGTTAAATGTTGATATTGGGCCACCAAAGTCAAGAAATTCAAGCCAAACATCATATTTTACATTATGCTTACTATATTTTACATTTCGCGCATTCATTTCATATTAACGTACTAACCTAATGTATTAGCTCCCCAATATGCCTTTTTCTTGTATTAAATAACTCCTTCATATATAATATCCAAACCCCAATTTAATTATAAACTATAGTTTCATCCCCCGCATTGTTTAAATTAACTCCCCGCTTTATATTTCCCCAACATAAACCTATTAACCCGCTACCCTAGTGCGGTAAACTAACCCCACCAAATTTAAACCCTGGTCCCACTCCTGATTAAAACTCTGCATTACAGTTAACCCCATAAATATCCATTAACTAATTACATCGTTAAGTGTAATTAACCCATCGGCCCTGCTAATTTCCACCCCCGTTTCCCACTGAGCAACTCTGCCACACAACGACCATTGGATCTTGCACCCCCAAACCCAACGGCCCTCACCCATATCGTGCCCACTCACCTCCCAACCTTTACCGGCCCGAGAACACACGATATGGGTGGTATTGCTTGGGCCCCCTTGGGTTACGTGGCGGCACTGTGTTAAGTCACGTGCTCTCATGAAAATACCACCCGACCCCCATAAGCAGTGTGATGCCCCCTTGATACCGCCTCCCCGCCATATACTAAAACCATCACTATTCACAAATTGATTTCTCGCGCCATTTTCTAACCATCACCGGTTAAAAGCCCATAGACCCCCAATTTCACCCTTTTTTGCTCGTTTGCACTACGAAAGCCTCCAAAGCATTCTTACGCCCTCTGAGCTTCTGAAACCAGTTTTCAAACGTCGAGTACCTTTCAAAACGCCACTGGACATCCAATTTGAGCATCTAGTTCACGTTTGCAGCCATCGTACCCTTTGAAATCACCATTCAAACCAATTTGCAAGCCAATTCACCAATTTCTTGGTATTTTGAGAAAAACCAGAACGGCCCTCTCATTTGAAAATGTACAGTAAAAGTCAAAAGGTTACAGTGAAAGTAAAAAAAAGCACAATAAAAGGAAAAAGATAAATCAACCAGATGAAAGAGTATCAGTAAAAGTGTATCAGATTGAAAAATCGAAGTGAATAAAAGTAGCCAACAGGAAGACAAACAGCATGGAAGGCAGTTACAAAGCATACAGATAAAATAAATTCATGTCAAAGTGAAGATAGATAAAAAAAAACAGAGAAATCAAGGTAAACAGTAAAAGTAAACATGGAGGCAGTAAGCGTTAAACAGAGATGAAGACACTTTCACCAGTAACAATGAATTTTATCCAAAGTAAAGGTAAAAACAGTTAAAAGAAAATTAAGGTTAAAAGATGAAATCAGAGCAGGAATGGTACATTTTACAGAAATTTCCTGTTTAAGTCATAATTTTGCAGAAACTATTGTGGCCAATCCAAGATGCATTTTGAGAAACTGGAGGAGGTTTGTGTTCCTAGCAGTCCAATCGAAAAAAACATATCTCACCTTTTACGCAGATATTACAAAAAGGGAGATAAATGCATATCTTCAAATCCTATTGTTGAGATTGTGCAAAGTCATGTTTCTGACATCTTTTTGCAGAGAATATTGTGAATATATGGAGCTGAATTTTGGGAAACGGAATGAGATTTATCTCAATAACGGACTTATCTACAATAACCTCTTTCACTTTTTACATATCTATCTCGAATTGATATATACAAAGATATCACTGGACCCTAATTTTGTAGAATTTATGGGGCAGAATGCACAAAGGAAGGAGGTAGTTAGTGACTTGGAAGCCTCATCATCAATTAAGAGTTTCTATCGAATTTGAATTTATCTTATTTGTCACCATCAATCCATAAATATAGTTCCAAATAGATTCATTAGTTTTGAGTGTCCTTTATTTAAGTTCTGTTAATGTAAAACAGTTTGAGATATTTGTAAAACCAATCTTGATATTTTTTCAAGATATTTCAATTTAGAATTTGTATAAATACTTCAAATTTGAGGTGGATTATTATACCTTTGTAGAGTGATTTTGATCTTGAACCTAAGGGTGATTGTACCAATTTCAAGCCAACAGACTAGAGCAAGTAATAAAAGCATTGAACTAGATGATTCATGAGATAAGCTATTTGCAGTGAAGTATCTTCTTTATGTGATTTGTTACCTTCTTATGTTTTCATAAACTTAATTTTAGTTCCAAATTTGAATGTATTAACTGGAAATATCACTCAAATTTTGTTTAAGTGCATTCTATTTTGCCACAGTTAGTCATTTATATGTTTTCCTGTGATACCCGGATCCGAGAAACCTTAATTCCTCTTCCATCCTAGTTGACCTCTTTCATTCCTTCCATAATCCAAAATTGGGAACCCTTAATTTCTCCCTAGATCCGATTAGAAGCCACTTCACCATTCAGCCTTTGAGATCTGCAAAAACTCACCTATCTTGCCCTATAGACACTACCTTTTAAAGCTTGATCTAGTCCAGTTTGTCTAATATTTACTCCATAGCCCATTGGTAAAATCAAACCTATGTTCATCTAAGTGATCCCACCATCCAATTTCAAAACAAAACCCAAGTGCAACCATAACTAGCCCAAAATTTATTAACTACAACAAAGTTAAATCATAAAGAGAGAGCCCTCTCTGAGATTAGGAAGGCTTGGTCCTAGTCTTCAAAAGTGGTTTGTGGTTACCTCTATTATTTCCTTCTTTTGCTACTTTCTCAAAGGAAATTTTGGAGTGATAACACATATGAACAAGGATCAGAGCCTATGGTAGAAATGGAATGAAATCTGGAAGTAATCACTCGAGGGATTCCATAATATGTGACTATAGATGATGTGCCACTACAATACCAGAGGCATACAGTAGGAGTGTCTACAAGACTGTGTCAGCTATTAGGCCGAGTGATCAGATCATTCTCATGCTATCGCGAGCATCATGTGGATGAATAGCTTTTTCTAGTCGTGTTTTTTGCACTATTGTAGGCTCTGAAAGGCATGTGTCCCAGAACACTTATTTTTTGAGATTTTGATGATCAAACTTTGACAGACGCGATATATATATATATATATATATATATATATATATATATATATATATATATATATTATGTATGTATGTATGTATGTATGTATGTATGTATGTATGTATGTATGTATGTATGTATGTATGTATGTATGTATGTATGTATGTATGTATGTATGTATGTATGTATGTATGTATGTATGTACATGTTTCTATCTTCTATTTATGTGTTCATGTATCATGATGATGTAATCAGTTTTATAAGTTACACAAATTCGTATCAAGAACATAATTTTCTAATGCATCTATTAGTGTATTCAAATTCCATGGAATGTGTTGATATGTGATATAATTAAAATTTCTTTCTAGTAATCGAACACGTAGATACATATGCAAAATTTGTGGATTTCTTACAGAGTAATGACTATTCAATTGTAACACAATGAGTTGTGAATCTAACTTAACAACCAAATTTCTAATGCCAAGAGCACTGCTTCAGATAAGAGTTTAATAACTGCACTCTACTCGGAAATATTATTATTTTTTCATCCCAAGCAAATACCTTGTAAATTGATCAACTCGCCATCAGGGGCAAAGAGTGCCCAAGATGCAGAGAATAAGTTCAGTGTGCTACGACAAGAACCATCAGCAAAACCAACATAATGGTTTGACGACATTTGCAAACCGAGTGGAACACAAGGTAAGGAGAGAAAATATGTCTGCAAAGAAAAAACTCACACAAAAAAATCAAAACTACAAACTAATGAATTCACACACTAATGTACAAAAGTAATTACACGGAATTCACGCGTAATACTTTTTCAGATAAAGCCCATTTTCGGAATCGGGTAATCAATCAACAGAGAATGAAACCAAAGTTTTACCATTGACATGACGTGTAAGCATCGACTTGACCAATGAGTGAAATAACATGCATAAATGGCTATGCCCCCATGCCCCCTGGGCGAGTGAGGGTTACAAGTCATAGGATGAATACCCCAACGCAATAATCGGTGAACAATAAAAACTTGGTGAGAAAATCTCATGAAAGGAGGCAAGAAAATCTTAATCTCATGACGAGGAAAAGATGCCCCCAGTTGAAAGATTTTGACAATTTCAGGTTGGAATAAAATGTCAATGGGTAAGGTTGCAGTAATATTTCCCATATTACCTTTTGAAAAAACTTCATGCAATAAAACAAGTGTTTGAAGTGGATGCGTCGGGTTATGAGAAAAAGAAATCTTCAAGACACGAACGAATCTCTCTTATACTTGGAAGAAATGAGGAATGATGATGAACATCATTCCAAGGAGTTTCGTCAAGAGACATAACCTCAACAATACTCACATCGGTGGGGAATATCTCATTCAAGGGATCCAGAGAATCCCAAGAACCAAGCTAAGGATATCGTGAATAGGTGTCCAGGTGCATACTGAGAACAACATGACTTTTTGAAACAGTTGTTGAAGACGAGAAAATGTCATGATAATTTTGTTCTAAGGGATTTAGCGGCATAGCACCACCAAACGAATCAACCTGATCCAGAGAAGGAATGATCCATGGGTCAGCGGAGATAGAGATCATGTTGATCGAGGCGACATGCGTAGGTAGGAGAGAAAAAGTTCCCGTTAAGGCAGAATCTTTGCAAAGACCTTCCCCCACACTCTCATATGGAATATCGATATTTCCCACATATGGGATGTTTCCATTTGAAGCACTAGAAGAGAAAAAGACAATTGATCGACGGTGAAAATTTTTCCTTCATGAGGAAAACGGAGCACCCGGAACAAAGAGGAAACCACACAAAACATGGCATGGGTCCAAATTCGCCTAAGTAGAAGGTTGTAATTCAAATTCGCATCTACAACTTCTACTTCTAACTCGGTAGTCTTCCCTTCCAAAGTGATGGGAAAACTTGTGAGAATACCATAAGGACGGGAGCCTCTTCCATCAAAGGCCTCTAAGGTTTTCGAGGACTGGTTGAGAGGTGGAGAGACAATGGCTTTCGAACATGAAACATACATGATTTAGGTGGAAGCACCTTCATCAACGACAGTCTGGTGGATCGTCTTTCCTTTTATAATGATTTGAATCAAAAATGCAATTTGATAAAGAAGACAAGGAACATGGTTTTCCAGATCATAAAGTAATCAAATTTGAGCAGACAATAATGATTTCCGCTGCATTGGAAAATTTTGGAGAAATTCCAAAGCAGACATCACCAAAGGTGCTTGAGCTATATCTTTGACAAAACTATAATGTTGATCAGCTCTAACATTCAAATTATAGGATGACTTCCGAAGCACACCTTTGGGAGGTAGTCGAATGATGGATTCATTATTAGGTCTCTCAATATGGAGAGGACTAGAACTGGGTGGAGTGAAAGTAGAAGGTATATCAGTGGCTTCCTTTTCCATCGTCTGCTTCTAAGGGGTTTGATAATATTTCAATCAAGTGGCTACAAAGATAGACAATGAACCCATCATCATGTAGACCTGAGAACTAGATGAGGCAGAGGATTATGGTCATATACAACCTCAGTCTATTGAGATGGAAATGGCTCTTTCAATACAGTCAGGATCCCTTTCAATAAACAACTAAATTGTGCGCTTCGAGGAAAATCCTTGGTGTAATTATCTTCCTCACAAATGAGGTAAGGATATTTTGGCTATCGCTTGGAGGCATAATCAGCAGATGACTTAGGAGGATCCTGTTGTAGGGTATCATATTTTTCTTTACCTTTACCCTTATTTCTACCTTTCGAGGCTTTATCTTCCGCGGTAGATTGGATGACATTAACCTCAAAGGTTTCACAAGGAGTCAATGGGTTTTCTAAGGATGACTAGGACATGTATTTGAAAAAGGTTTTTTCTTCGAAGAAGCTTTAGTGGAGGTTTGAGACATTGATCCAATTATACCATCAAGAGGTGGCACATCTAGAGACTTCGAAGATGCTAGATCTGAAAATGGCCTTGGAGCATCAGGAAACATTTCATATGGTGTGCCAGATTGAGAATAAACCAAATCCAAATATTGGGCACGGGCCTGATCCTCAATAACACAACCTCCCATTGCTATATTTGTAGCGATTTTTTTTAGAACCATTCAGTCAACAACTCATCAGGGATTTAAAACTTGATGAGGGAACGCTGATGTCTCTATTCATGGATGTGATCAGAGATATGGGTTGCGATATCTTGTTTCATAGATGTGAGAAAGTGGGTACTAGTTTCATAATGAACTGGTAACTGGAAATGAATGAGGAAGGCCATGGCCAAAGAGTTGAAGTATGCATAGGTACTTCGAGGCAACTCGATGTACCACTTTGTGGCAGCATCTATCAAGGTTTGTTGAAAGAGGCGGAGACAAATAGAATCGTCAATGAAGGAACTGGTAGAATACCATAAGAGATATGTCATCACATGGGCCTAAGGGTCCTCTTTAGCTTTTCATTCAAATTTGGGGCAATCACTCGCAATTTTAGTGGCAACTAGAGGCCAATAAGGCAAATGAAGAATTGGATCCTTAGTAAGCCTTGAAACATCCAACAGTTCCAAAGTCGCTAAAAATGGAAATTATGAGTTAAAAGGTATATAAGGTCTTTGATAAGGCCCCTTCTGTGGGTTTCAACCTTGTTGGTCAATATTTTTCCCCCAAAGCGGAGGATTCTGACCATAAGGGGCTTGATTTTTCCCCCACTGAGGGGTACCTTTACCATAAGGTGGATTCTATCCAGATTAGGGTTGATATTGACCTGCCATAGGTCGTTGATAACCATAAGGAGGATAAACATTATGTGTGGCATATCGATTGTAAGGTTGTTGCACCTACTGACCCTAGTAATAAAGTTGTTGGCCTTGCTACTACAGAGGTTGACCTTCTGTTTGCAAGGTTTTACCTTGTTGATACACAGATTAAGCTTGTTGCTGCAAGGGTTGACCTTGTTGTTGCAATGGTTGACCTTGCAGATATAAGGGTTGGTTGGGTTGTTGGAAAAACTACGTTTTTTATTGCAAAGCCTGTTGAAACTACTACAAAGGTTACCCCTGCTGGTGCAAAGGTTTCCCTTACTGTTGTAAAGGATTTCCTTATTGCAGTAAAGGTTGTGGAACAGTTCCTTGAGGAATTCCCTATTGGTACTGATAATTTCCAATTGGGATTTGACCATATGCATCAGGAAAATGATTTTGACCAGGTTTCACCTGAGGACCAACTTGTGGAATATAAGGCGGATTTTTGCAATTCTTGTGAACCATGTGGGACATAAAATTGTTGGAGAGGTATCTAGGGCGTGTGCAGCTCTTGAGATTGAATATTACGTGCCCCGGATGGATCAACAAGATGAGGAATACCACTAGGATTAGGTTGATTCACTCCAACCATGTGAGGTTGAGATCCACTCACATGGGTTCCACCTGACACAAGAGGAAAATTTGGATTTTTCCCCCCAGGCTGTGAATGAGGTGGTGTACATTTTTTCCACTTGATGGAGGGACTGAGGAACTTACAGACATAAAATTTGATACTATCAGTTGTACCATAATGGAAGTTTGAAACGACGGTAATGGTTGTGATGGATTCATCGGTTGAATCGAAACTGAAGTAATGGCAATTTACAGAGGAATCTGAGAGGTCACGTTAGGAATAAATTGACTAGAAGTATCCATAGAATTTTATTTCTAAATTTGATTTTGGTACAAAGACGAAACACTGGGAGTTCCTAAAACTAATTGAGCCAAGGTTGTATAACCATGTGGAAGCATAGACCCACTATTTTCAAGAAGTGGTTGTGATGGAGTTCTTCCTACATAAGGAGAGCCTTCCGAAGGAAAATCATATTCGGATTCATTATCAACATTAGGAGTGTGAGTAGTGGAGACTTATGGAGGACCTCGAGGAGAGGTTGGAATCTCACCCTCTGAAGCCATAGGTGGAAACAACTGGCGAGGAGGAATTCGAGATGGACGAGGAGATAACTCCAAAGGAACACCTGGTTGATCATATGGACTATAAGGATGTTGAGTAGATATCACAAATGGATAAAATAATGGATTCAGAGGATATAAAAAAAACCTTTGTGGACTCTCACGGGTTTCTGGATTAGACTCTTGAGATGACAATGAGTCTCGAGGTGGAGGATGATAAGCAAGGGTTTGGATACTTGGGACAATTCCAAGTTCAAAGCCTTGAGCTTCAAGTGACTGTGAAATTTTAGGGTGAACTCCTTGTGAAGACTCTTTAGTATTAGAAAATGAAGGGGAACTATGAGGTGAACTCAATGGTTCAACCACGATGACTTTCTATCAAGAGAAGAAGGAGAAGAGATGATTCATTGAGGGTTGATTAAAATTAAAATTTACAAGGAATTACTCAATCCGAAGCCAAGAAGAAACTGCATGGGTTCGACATGTTATCGTTGGCAGTTAATTTTATGACATGAAACAACAAATAAATAAAAATGGGTAATGCTAGGTAAGAGGGTTTACCAAGTATCTGTGAACTGTTATATACACCTTAGCCAAAACCAAGGACTTGACATATGATGGCCGATCTCCTCAAATGTTGTGTTTGATGTATCATGCATACAAGGCAGCTAACTCAGTTACCTGTGGCTAAACAATAGCAACCTAGTGGGGTCTCTCAATATATACTCAATGATACAGGGAGCACAAGTCATTGTTAGCATTGTCTAATGCATAATCGTTCGATGAGAGCGTCCCTATATACTTGCCATACTGCAGTGCCTCCTATATACCTGAAAGTACTGGATCAACTTCAATATACTTCCGTACTAGGATGGGATTTCACCCTTGGGATACAATGCAGACAGTTAACAACAATTTCTATGTTTAAAGACGTCAGAACGTGTCTCTATCCTAGACCTCTAGATGTTTTTGTTATGTTACAAATGCTCTTTAGTTTGATTGAGGTAATTTTTAGTTTTATCTTCAATTAAGTTTCAGTTTGATGGCTTAACGATGTCACCTGAATTCCTATGATGCAACTAAATGATAAAAATGAAATATTTGCATTCGATGAAGGCTCAACTAATCAAGGAAGAGAGACAACCAAATAATGCATTAATCAAGCAAAATGCATCAAAACGCAACTCTTTATCTTTCCAATGCAAATGTAAAAAATGAAATCTAATCTTTCACTTTCACTAACAAATGCAATGTCGAAATGCAATCCTATGAGAAACAAAAATCACTTTCCTTTCACTAATATTCACTAATATTTTGTTATTTTCCTTTCACTTTGATTCAACAATGCAAACTAATGTAGCAAAGGAAAAATGCAATCTAAAACAACAAAAATGAAATTTTCATTCACTTATGGTTTTGAATGCAAATCATTTCAAAAATACTTAAATGAAGAAATATTTCACTTTTCTTTTTCGAAACAAAGAAATCAAAACAAGCATTCACTTTCAGTCCTACCAAAGCAAGCAACTGTAATTTGTGTTTGACAAAGGAACAAAAGTGATTTTCAAGGTACTAATATGACTCAATACTAATGAAAATAACTTCACTATCATGAACTGAAAGCAACTTGAAAATGGTGCCTTGATTGTAGGAAGACTCCTAAAAGGAAGCAATCAATCTTAGAGAAATAGACCAAGCAATGAGCGAAGGGTGACCTAGAAACCCTAGAAATCCTATAAGGAAATCAAGCTTCAAACACACATCAACAAAGTCAAGAGAGAATTGCAATCACACAAGAATGACAATCAAGACAAACACATTGTAGTCACAATGGAAAATCACTGATAGAGGTCGAAAACCACTTAAAACAAGAAGAAACCCTAATTTTCTTCTATCCTGTGGGATCAGTGCACCTATTAAAGGAAAAAGAGCAATGAAAGGTAGAGCAGCACAGATGTAATTTGAAAATCAATGTTATCAACACTTCTGTCAGAGAAAAAAATGTTATGGGCGAGAAAACTAAGGAAAAAAAAAAAAAAAAACTTCAAGATCCAAGCAAGCTAAACATTTTCAGGTAATAACTAGTGACTACAAATAGCTACAATGATGTACACAAGCCAAGAAATCAAGATTTGGTCAAACTCATCAAGAATTTGATCAAAGGAATGGATGGAAAGGGTTATATCTTCCCTAGTGGAGTCACCATTTTTTTGTCTAGGAGTCCTCTCCGCGGACACAAACGATCCCTCTAGCCCAATAAGTGGGACTAGCAACCTACTTGACAATCTACAAGACACTTTCCTAAATTACAATCGAAATTAGAGAAGAGTAAGATGGCCTACCTCATTTGGATGCTATAACGCACTCCTTTGTTGAAGACCTCAAATCGCTTGCTCCTTAGGTTTAGCCCTACTACTCACAACGTTTGAATCCCTGCATAAGAGATCAATGACACAACAAGCATACAAGCGCAACACGCATAATCGAAAGTAATCTACTTAATAGATAAAGAAGCGTTAAGATAAATGATGCATTAACACAAACATTTATGGAAAGTGAACCAGCAGTTGTATATATTAATTAAATAAGGAGGAAGCATACAACCAAGCCTTGATCTCAATAATCTCTCCTTGAGTGAATGTCCAAGTCCAAGCTCAAGCTCTCCAAGCACTCCTTCTCCAAGCCAAATGAGTAGCATGTAGGCACTATCTCGGCATAAGGGTACAAATAATCAGAGACCAACCATCTGGGAATGGGAGAGGGTGAATATATAGGCAGGGAGAGGGAGTTAGGATCTCTCCAAAGATAGGAGAAGGCCCTCATCTCAAGGAGGTAGCTCATATGGATAATATCAAAGGGAAATATTGAGAGAGTTTGACCACATCCACACTGAACAACCTGCATCTCATCGTTCTAAAAGCCTTCGGATCATGAAGCTTCTTGTCCTATTTGGGAAAAATTTCCTTTTAGGGATTAGCATGAGTATCCAAGTAAAAATCGTACTGGCAGCGCAAGGCTGGTATAGTGCAGCTCGGCATCAACACTAGTTGTCAGTGTCATAGTCGTGCTAGTCCTGAAATTAGGGTTTTAGAGCTTACTTCTACGGCTCAAGGTGATCCGGATTTAAACAGGAACGCAACAAATTACAGAGATAACCATATACATAAATATGCAGTGGAAATAATACTTCATTTCATTAATGGAAAATACTTAAATATGCTTACAATCAGAAATGGAAATAAACTAGCTAGGGCGATGGTAGCTTATCTCTGAGAAGAGATGTGTTGGCTACATGCCTCTGAACTGACTTACAATGAGGCTCGAAGGCCTATTTATTGTTGAGAAACAATGAAAAACCCTTAACATTCCAAAACCTAACCCTAGGAGATGAAACGCCAAACTGTGGGCCCCGTTTGGGGGTAAGTTGGTACATCAACTTCCCGGGGTCGTAACTTTAGCATATGATCTCCGTTTGACGCGTACAATAGCTCATTAGAAAGATCTATTCGAGCACTATCATTGTTGGAACGGCAACATGGTCCATGTTCCATGGACCCGTGTTGCCCCTGGGATCCCAAAAAACGTCGTTTAGGGCCTCAAAACGGCTCCGGAAGTTCAGGACCCGAAAAACTGCTAAAAATAGTAAGTTGTGCTACAATTAAGGAAACTGAAAATGCTGAGAAAGACAATGGTGGGGGTCCATGTGGACTTGGCAGGTGGCCACCAATATCCACCTGGATCATTCCTCCCCCCTTAGGAAGCAATGGTCCCCATTGCGTTGAGCTCCCCCATGAGATGAGGAAACTTCTGCTGAACCTGTTCCCTGGTGAACCACTTGCCCTGCTG
>APFE030303280.1:1846-35969 GCA_000404065.3 Pinus taeda
AATTCCACCTATATAGCCCTCATTCCCAAGATGGACTCCCCTCCATCCTTCAATGACTTCAAGCCTATATCCCTAAGTAACTACCTATACAAAATTATTGCGAAGATCATTGCTAACCGCATCAAGCTAATCCTATCGAGCAACATCTCCTCGAAACAGTTTGCCTTACTACACAATCGACAAATCCATGAGGCCATCGGCATAGCACAAAAGGCCTTACACTCCAAACAAAAGAAGCTTAAAGGGGTGATGCTCAAGATTGACCTCTCAAATGCCTTTGATAGGGTTAGTTGGTTATTCGTAAGGATGATCCTTACTCACCTGGGATTTCCACTGGTTTTTATCAGATGGATAATGTGTTGCATTACATCTGTATCCTTTGGAACCTTAATCAATGGATCAGTCTCCCCGGCAGACCATGTTTCATAAATTTTCAAACTGGATCCCCTGTGCTCTGAATCAATATAGTAAATTTGTAAAGAATATGTTGTATATCTTTCAAATCCTGGTAGCCACTAACCACTACACAATTAAACTGATCACTGCACAATGTTGCACATCAAAGTCACTGCTCAACTACTCTTCACTGTCACTGCTCACAAAGTTCACTATACATCATAACTAAACCACTCTACTTCTCATCATCAAGAGCTCACAAAACTGGATACCACTACATGTCAATATACTGCACTTCTCATGAATGAATAAGCATTAAGGATCATATGCAAACAATCATACGTCACGATGCTTCCTTGTTCCAAACTACTCACAATGATGCAACCATCTGGCACTCTTATCAAATGATGGCATGAACAAAAGTGGCTAAGGTAATCCCTATGGCCTACCAATTCTCTCAAACTATGCCCTTAGAGAACTACCAACATATGTGTAAACATTGTTGCTCAGTTGGTCAAACCCTGTTATCCATCCTTACATCAATATGCCTTACAACTAGATGATATTGCCTTCAAAAATTGCTTCCCTTGAAGCAAAGTGCAAGGATAATTTAGACCAGCAATAGAAGCCCTAAAGGGAGCTGAGAATATTAGTCAACAATTGTAGGAGAAACCACAGTTCAAACCCAAAGTGATGTCTAAAAATTTTGTTTTCTTACCTTAGTTGATTGAGAGTTTTAGAGCACATAAGATCAAATGTAATGAGAATTTTTGTATGTTTGAGAGGTGTTTTCGATATTCCATTTATAGGAATATGTGTGGACTAAAGAGGGGCTTCATGTAAATGTTGGAGGATTCCTTTTAGGAAATTTAAGCATTTAATTATCGTAACTTATTTAATTTGCATTATATATCAACTTAGACACTAAGCAAGGCCCATGTACCCTTTATAATTAGGAATTAAGTTAGTCAAGGGTTGATTTGTCCACTCAATAGAATAAATAACTCTTAATAACCTTATTCAAAATACTTGTTTTAAGGATTATGCATATCAATATTTTTAATTCTACTAGAATTTGAAATCAATGATTGGCTTAGTGTATATGGTTCTACCTGGTTGTGAAGTCAATGCTTGGTTTATTGTCTTTAGTTCTTGAAGTTTTTCAATTTACACGAAATAATATTGCAACAATAATCGTTGTAATATATTGATAACCATAGGAAAATTAATAATAAGGTGTCATGTCACAACCATTTGTGGTTTTAGCTCACAAAGTTGGATATTCAAATTCAAATGTGAATATTTCCCAAACCAGGAGGAACCATGGGGTGTACCACATATCAACATAAACATATCTTCGAGGAGAAACTAATGACCTAGATATCCAATCCAAACTCAATGGTTTGATCTATAAAAAATCCTCGTCAAAGTAAAAGTACATCCTTAGTCTAGGGAACCCAAACCATAGGACTTGGGTTTTCAACCATCCAACAGTGGAGCTTCCAACTTGATGTAATTCAACAATTACTAGGAAGTGTTCATTAACAATTTGAAATCATAACTGGTGTCTTTAGTCATATTCAGACCTAGTCAACTTGAGGGGTTGACATCAATTTCAACACCATCCAGCATCATGGTGCATATATATTACATTATTCTATATTTTGACTTTTTAAAGTATATTTTTTGGTCATTTTTTCAAAGTATATTTCAACTAAACCAAGCATTGCAGATTTTTTATACGATTGTTTCATTCAATTCCACGCTTGGAATAACTTTTTTTAAGATGTCACACTTAGAATAAATGATAAAGATAATATGCACATTGTTATGAGATCTTAAGATTTTTCTTTCTGAATTTATTTCTAACACATATTTCTATACTCTTCATTCAAAGGAATTGCACGAATTTTGCAGGGTTTACCAGTGCACTTAGTCATCTATGACAATTCCACATAATATTGTTTTCTATGTCAAAAGGCATTTATTTCTTATGCACAAACGTCAACCTCAAGTTTCTATTGGAGTTCTTGGATTTGTGTCTTAACATACTATTATGCTAACCTTTCTTCAAACTTTATGTTAGCCTTCTTATGTTTAACATATTATAGCTTGTTTTCGACTTTTACCAGATCTTCCATCACTTGCACCACTGTAGATATTCTTGGTGAAGAAACAAAAATATGGAAGAGTGATATTGAGAGGTTGGTTATTGTTTGCAGGAATCGTTATGAAATACCATGCTTTTCCAATTTTCAATCTAACAAACCTTTGTGGCTCTACGACTGTTAAGAATGGTGTTCCCAATATGCAGTCAATAGGGATATTTGACAGTACAAACTTCATATTTATTCAATAATCCTTAAAGCAGAGGGTTTCTTGTGGCACCTCATATTGCAGATTCAACCGTTTATCCCCGATTCCAATAAATTCTTTGTTTTAATTCTTCCAATACCTAGCAGGTATTATTGAAAATGGCAACAAGAAATGCTAAAAATAGCATTTCTACAAATAGCAGTTCAGGTACCAGTGTTGGACATAGCAACAAGGAATGAAAAATGGAAGTTCTAAAAATAGCATTGCTATAAATAACATTTCGAGATACCTTCCTATTTTAGTTAGTCCCTGAACTAAAATAGAGAAGTAAAATTCGAATTTGATCTTAGCAGTTGTTTGTAAAATAATTAATTATTTCACCATGACTTAAGTAGTTGTAGAAAATAAAAAATGAAGTCTATGTGGGGACATGCAACAGTTTCTCCATTAATTGAGGAATTTATCCATCAGTTAAAGAGATAAAGGTGAGTTGTAATTAGTTGGCTCAGTTAACTGAGTTAAGTCCAATTAGATTAATTCAAACTGTTTATTGAATTAATTGTGAGTTCAGTTAGTTAATCCATGCATGCATGTAACTACTGCACTTTAGATCACTGAATATTCTCTCATAAATAACTCATGCATGCATGTAACTACTGCACTTTAGATCACTGAATATTCTCTCATAAATAACTCATGCATGACAGTTCAGACAGAGACCCAGTTGATATCAGATGGAGGGATAGTGTACTATCAGTTGCAGGAATATTCCATTGTGAATATCTCTTGCATGCAGAAGGAATTCTTTCCTTGAGGATTGCGCAGTTACTTATTCAGGTTTTGTGAGTGTGATGAGGCCAATTCACACATGTGGCATCATTGGACCTCAAGGAAAATTGCACAAGGAAATAGGAGGCTTGCAGGGCTTAAGGAGAACATATATAGTGTCTATTCAGTCTGTGAGTTGTATTGTTTGATTGCAGAGAGAGTAGGATAGCTTGAGAGCTGATTCTTTTTGTAACTTGAACATATTTCCACTTGTATGATAATATAGAGATTGGGATTTTAGGTCGAGGCTTTCCCTGACTTATTTCTTCTATGTTATGTGTGATTGATTTCTCATTCTTAGTTATATGTGTTCTCATTGATCTTGCTCATATTAGATTAAGCTTCCACAAAGTTTGTTGTAGAAGTAGATCTTGTATTTTTCTTTAGTCTATTGCATAATTTGTTGATCTACAATGGGAATTTCTACATGGTTTCAGAGCAAAGGTGATCAAAGGAGAGAAATGTATACAAGAAGGGAGAAGTTTCAAGTTTGAGGTTCCTAAATATAGAAATCGAATTCTCATCACATCTCAATTTCACCAATGGTGTTCAACAATTTAAGACTCGAGTATGCCCTTAATGGAAGCTTGAATTATATAGCCCGGAAGGATCGCATGGAAGAAGTATTAGAGGATAACGGTCTAAAGGACTTCATTGATCAAGAAGTCCCTAAGCCGACAGTAGCTAATGCTACATAATTGGTGGAATGGAAGAAATGTGTGGCTAGAGCAAGGAGAATCCTTCTGGAGGGAGTTCGAGATCACATAGTCTCGAGTCTCCATGGGAGACACCATTTTCGATGTGGAAAACATTAAAAGATCTATATAAGAATAATAGCGATCAGAGGAAGCTGGCGCTGAAAGACAAGCTTTAGAAAATCAAGTGTGAAAAGGGCGACACGATCTCTACATATTTGAACAAGCTCACCACTTGCAGGGATGAGCTTGGAAGTGTAGGGATCGTGAAATTCGATGATGACATGGTGATTCTTGCACTCCTCGGTGTTCCTAAGAGTTGGCAGAGCTACCAAGACTCGGTAAATGGAAGAGAGAAACTGCCATATTGGGAATGACTTTGGTCAGATCTGATGCAGGAGGAGGTAAGAAGAAGCACCAGAGATGGTTCTTCATCCATGGAGGATGAAGAAAACTACGCCTTAGAAATTAAGGCAAAGACAAGGAAGGAGAAGGATTCTCATCCCAAATCAAGTTCTTCCCACGGTGGGAGTAAGTTTGACAAATCAAAAATGTGATGCTTTCATTGTCATGAGGTGGGTCATTTTGCCACAAATTGTCCACTGAAGAAATCCAAGATGGGATCCAAAGAAGGATCTTAAGGTGAGGCATTGGCCTCACAATTCGAGTTGGATTTCACCCTCTTCGCATGCATGGTTGCTTCTTGACAGTGGAGCTTCTTTCCACATGACCGGCGACAAGAGTTTGTTCAGTAACTTGGAGGAGAAAGATCTCCAAATACTCATAGCGATGGGTAATGAGGAAAAGTATAGTGTCTCAAGTGTAGGCACGGTTGTTTTCTAGAGGGATCATGGAGCTCGCATTACCTTAACTGGAGTTAATTATGTACCAGGACAGAAGAAGAATTTGGTTTCAATCGCAATGCTAGAAGACAAAGGCTATGATGTAGTCTTCAATAAGGGAAAGGTTTTCCTTAGACACATCACCATGAGACAGGTGAAGCAAATCAGTTCATGAGTCAAGAACCTGTATGCTCTTGAGGTTCAATATGCATGCAAAGCCTTTAGGAGCAAGGAAACTATTGGAGACTTGGTGGTTGAGAGGGAGAGTACATTACCTCTCAACATGCAGTGCCAGAAGAAGTCTTAGACAATTATGGAGGAGCCACAATTGGTGAAGTCGCTTCAGGAGGTTGTGGAGAAGCCACAACTAGAGAAGTCTAGAGGAGATCAAGTAGAGACATCTACTCATGAAGAGACATCCAATAGGGGGAAATTTCTAGCCAAGTGGGCAAACAGATCACATGCATCCATACCTCTAGGTTGGAGGTGGGGCGATGTGGAGTCACAGTTCCAAGAAAGCTGGAATAGGGGCAGGATCATTGAGGTACCCAACCTCTTTTATTATACCTAGCTATGGGAGCCCCGACGAGGAGTAGCAGGACTAGCTGAATGGGTAGAGGCAGATGCAGATGGATCAACAGAGAGAGCTACAATGCAAGAATCCCAAGACAGTGCAGAGCTAGCAGGCTGCAACAATGCGAGAGGCATAGGGGTGTTGCACCAGTGCAGGATGGCACAAAGAGGTGTGCAACAGTGTGAGATGTATGGAGTGTTATAGTAGCTCAGAGGTTATCGAGGGAGAACTTGTCAGTGGCAGATGGAACTTCAGCATCAGAGGATGTTTCTAGCCCAAAAGGAAGGTCAATTCAGAGTTTTTTTGTTTCTAGAGTTGTTGGAGTAACAACACTTGGGAGAATTGTTGCATGCAGAACATTCCAAAGGTTCAGGATCGGGTTGGAGTTGAATACCTTTCTTATTGAGAGGGAGTGTTGAAAATGGCAACAAGAAATGCTAAAAATAGTGTTGCTATAAATAACAGTTCAGGTACCAGTGTTGGACATAGCAACAAGGAATGAAAAATGGAAGTGCTAAAAATAGCATTGCTATAAACAACATTTCGGGATACCTTCCTATTTTAGTTAGTCCCTGAACTAAAATAGAGAAGTAAAATTCGAATTTGATCTTAGCAACAGTTCGTAAAATAATTAATTAATTCACCATGAGTTAATTAGTTGTAGAAAATCAAACATGAAGTTATGTGGGGACATGCAACAGTTTCATCATTAATTGAGGAATTTATCCATCAGTTAAAGAGATAAGGATAAGTTGTAATATTGAGTTGTAATTAGTTGGCTTAGTTAACTGAGTCAAGTCCAATTATATTAATTCAAACTATTTGTTGAATTAATTGTGAATTTAGTTAGTTAATGCAGGCATGCATGTAACTACTACACTTTAGATAACTGAATATTCTCTCATAAATAACTCATGCATGTCAATTCAGACAGAGACCCAGTTGATATCAGATGGAGGGACAATGTACTATCAGTTGCAGGAATATTCCATTGTAAATATCTCTTGCATGTAAAAGGAATTCTTTCCTTGAGGATTGCGCAGTTGCTTCTTCAGGTTTTGTGAGTGTGATGAGGCCAATTCACATGTGGCATCACTAGACCCCAAGGAAAACTGCACAAGGAAATAGGAGGCTTGGAGGGCTTGAGGAGGACATATACAATGTCTATTTAGTCTGTCAGCTATATTGTTTGATTGCAGAGAGAGAAGGATAGCTTGAGAGCTAATACAGAGATTGAGATTTTAGGCTAAGGCTTTCCCCGGGTTATTTCTTTTGTGTTATGTGTGATTGATTTCTCATTCTCAGTTATATGTGTTCTCATTGATCTTTCTCATATTCGATTAAGCTTCCACAAAGTTTGTTGTAGAAGTAGATCTTGTATTTTGCTTTAGTCTATTGCATAATCTGTTGATCTACAGTGGGAATTTCTTTAGGTATTTCCTTTTTGTTCAAAACATTTATGTCAGAGCCACTATGAATTAATGTTTTAAGAAAAAACTTCTTCCCTTGAATGACAAGATTAATCATAACATGAAATTGTTGGTGTTGGATGGTGAGAACTCTCATAGAGTTTAAACTTGATAAATCATTAGCCTCATATATTTCAATATTTGGATTCTTGGCTAAGTAGAGAGATCCCATTTCAAAATATTTAGCAGTTAAGACCTCTTCAACTTTCTTTCCCATTCCTATCTCTACAATTTTCTTCTTCAATTCCACAATTTCCTTTTACAGCCAATTGATTTCGTTTCCTAGATCACTTAAAGTGAGCATCTTGGGTTTTTCTCTTTTGTTATGTCTGATAAAAGATCTAATATTTCGTTCAAAAGAGGCATCTACAAACAAAGGTTTTCTATCATCTGGCTTACCTGAACTTGAAGAAGTGCCAAGGTGTGATTTTAGCATTGTCTTCAAGAAGGTATCCATAAGATTTTGCTTCATTTCTCCTTCAGGTAGAGCTTTAATTCTTGCTAGAAGCTTTGCCTCATTATCTAAGCTTTAGAGGCCATAAGGACTTTTAGCTTTCAAGGAGCTTCTACTTCTTCATCATATGTAGATTCTGCAGAATAAAATTATGTATATTCATTGTCACAATTATAAAAATTAGGATCCTCACAATCACATTCAATAAATAGAACTACTTGTCCAGGATCAGAGGAAAATTCTGAACTAAAACTTGATGTTTCAGTATTATCTTCACAACACCCACGGTTTAAAAGATGAACTTCTTCTTTAACTGGAAATGGTGCATTCAAACAATTATTTGTATTATGGTGGGCTGATTGGGAGCTATTTCATTTGCAATGAATTAGTTGTGATGACTGTGGTTGTGTTTGTTGTTCTTTCTGAACTTTTTCTTGGGATTTCTTTCCTTTGTGTTTTTTGGATTCTTCCCCTTAGGGACAACTTTGGAGGTAGTGGATTCTGTTCGTCATATTTACAATTGGTTTTTTTAGGGTTCATGAGTTTCACCCTTCTCATATTTATATTTATATTTATTATTTTACATTTCTTTAATTTAATATTTAATATTTCTTTATATATTATTAATTTATACAAGTTTGTAAAAATGTCTTTGATTTTAAATAATTTTGATATAAAAAAAATGAAATTTAATATTAGGTTTATATATTAGGTTTATATATTACGTTAATATCAACCACATTTATTAATGTGGTTGTGCTAGTTTCACTAAAAAAAAATTGAGGTAAAAAATGGGTCTTAAAAAACAAAAATGTAAAACAAAAATCAAGTTTATAAAAACCAATAGGATTCAATATGATGATGTCAACCATGGGTGATGATTCACCATTTTTCGAGTAAAAAGGTTAAAAGATTACCAAAAAAAAATAATATTTTTTCAACTTGTATTTTCAACATATACCC
This sequence comes from Pinus taeda, assembly GCA_000404065.3. Classification (NCBI taxonomy): domain Eukaryota; kingdom Viridiplantae; phylum Streptophyta; class Pinopsida; order Pinales; family Pinaceae; genus Pinus; species Pinus taeda. The sequence continues at coordinate 10,384 of APFE030303280.1, forward strand.
CTACGATTTTACTCAAAGTTCGAGTGGGGGTACTCGTTGAATGCAAAATTTAATTTTGCATCTAAGGAGTACTCACGTTGCATACTTTCGATGAACCTTATTACACAAAAAATGTGAAATACAAGAAAAAAAACATGATTGTAATTACATTTTTCCATGTATGTCACATTTTTGTAATATATTTCACATTTTTGTAATATATTTCACATTTTTCGTGTAGTAAGGTTCATCGAAAGTATGCAACATAGATACTCATTGGCAAAGTCACATGGTTCGGGTTCAAATTCAAGTTTCACAATGATTAAGTTTGATTCAAATTTAGTTTTTTAATAAAATTTCACATTAATTCAAATATATATAATTTAAATAAATTATAATATAAATAATACAACACCATATATACTTAAATATTTATTTCTTTATATAACTCAAATAAAATTATTTTCAAAGTATATAATTTTTTTATATATGATATGTTAAAAGTATACAAATTATTTGATATTTATGCTCGAGAAAGATGAGCCCATCAAACACATAGAGCCATTATGTTAAGTTATATGAAGACAATTATTTTTAAATTATACAATTTAAATCGTACACACTTTACGAATAATAAAGGTAATGAATAATATGTGCGTTAAAAGTTTAAACTATATAAATTTATTTTATATGATATTTGTATGGATGACCCATGGAACACGTGGAGCCATCATGTCCAAGTGTTTTGTAGGGGCCAGAGTTGAAAATAATCCTAGGGCTTCTTAAATAAAAACAAGCCGACATTTTCCTTTAACTCGGTGAAATAAATGTTTAGACCAGACAAAACGAAAACGATTGATTTTTCAGGGGAACTAGTCCGGAGAGACGTTCAGATTGGACACACTGCGGATGGATTTTTCATTAACGCCGATAGTGGCTGAGAACAATGCTAGGGTGCAAGTGAGAGGTAACAACATCCACAACGCTTTCTAAACTAAAAAGAGAACCACCACTTCACATCTAATCTAGGCCAAATATAAGTTGAATGTGAAGATTTTGGTGAGGTTAACTAAATTTTGAAACTTGGATGTAAAATTAAATTTTATATTTATTGAGTGCTCTTATTTGAAATTTGAGTAAAATTGTAGGGAGATAAATTGAAAATACGAATTAAAAATATATTTTTTTGGTTTTTCCTTCCAAAACATGACAAGGTAATCTATTCTTATTTTATTATTTCCACTATTATTTTATAACATTCTTTAGAAAGCCTATTTTAAATTTCAAAATTTCTCTAATGTATGCCAATAGAAATTAACAATTTGCCTGTAAGAAATAACCGTTGAGACTAATAGAATTCCCCCACGACTCTATTGAAATTCTCCACATCAGATATTTGGTTTCTTGCTCCATATGTCAATCAAGAATGTGGTTTCCTCATCTCCCATTTCACCGAGAAGGAACCGAAGAATTATATGTAAAACCAATCTAACAAATGTTTAAAAAGCTAACATATGCTAAGCTTTTATTTTCGAAAATTTCAACCTCTGTTTATCTTCTTTTGATGATGCATTGAGAAATGAATGATTTTAATGACATCAACGAGGTTGAGCAGCCTAAGGGACCAAGAAAATAACAACCTTAACTCATCTTCATATTCCTTTCGATGTCGGATTTTCTGCTATGAGTCTTGACTAAAAGGCTAGCAATCTTATTGATCTTATCTTTATCAAATATATGGTGCATGTTATCAACCTTTAGATTGTTTTCATATTGAATGCAGATATCCTTATATGCTATACAGTCCATTACAAAGTGTCATTCCTTCTCCACCACACCCTTCTTACAAAAAATGCAAGTTTTCTCTTCCCAAATTTCGTTGGGATCTTCCACCTTCCAATTTCACATCTAAGGTGATGTGACCCTACCTTCGACTATGCCACTAACACCCTTGCTTTTCCTTTAATAACTACTCCTAAATATGTTTTCCCACCATGGTCACAAGTTGGGTTGAACTCTTTGATGTAGTATGCTTTTTCACGACCATTGTGATTGGTCCACATGACAATCCTAAATTTTTCCATCACAATTTTTTTTTCCTTCTTTGGTGCTAGGGCATTCATGCAACTTGATATTCCAATTACTCCACCACTTTTTGTTTTGCTTCATCCAAGTTTTCTGCTTACGAGCTAATCCCTCTTCCATAGCTATCTTGGGGCAACGTTGGTTATCCATGTTTCTAGCCTTATTTAAAGCTTACTAACATGATTATCATTGTTGCCTCCAATGGAAAAGTACTTGCTTTATCCAAAAGGGTTTCATACAAGATTGAGGCTTTAACTTTGAGATTGCTAGTAATTAGTTGTTTCTGTATTCTTTCTAACCGCATCCAACTTCGAGTTGACGAGCTACTTCCCCATACTTCACAACCTTAGAGAACAACCAATGTAACTAACAAACCAAAAAGGGTTTTCTTGGTTTTCCAATCCCAAAGTTCAACTTTTCTACAGTTATTTTGTAGTAAGTATGAGGCTTTCCATCCTCCCTGAATTCTTTCGTCCTACAAGTCTCCAAAATGAGCTTCTGGTGGAACTAGTCCTAAGATATTTGTATTCTTTCACTCTCCAGAGGACTGCCTTCGAAAATAAAAGTGTTTGGTTTGTCTTTTCTACTTAAAGAGAAAATCGTGATTTTCGTCTTGTTAATGTTCAGTTGCATCCCAACCTATTGACAAAAGTGTTCTAAGGCATTTAAGTGTTCCCTTAATCCATGCATTGTTTTTAGATTAGGATAAGATTACCTGCGTATCGAAGAAACTTTGCAGCATAGCTTGCTAGATGAACCCTTTCTCCATCCGCTTTACTTAACCAAGCTTCTAGCTTATCAATATATAAACCAAACAAAGTGGGGGATAGAGGACATCCCTCTTTAACACCAATATCGGTACCAAAACATTCGTACATTCCTTCACTTTCTCTGATTTTAGCTCTAACCTTCTCATAAAGTCTATGGACTACTGGTCTATACTATACCCAACTCTTCCATCTAGGATACCCAATTCGTCCATCTCGTTCCATAATTTGTCTCTAGGCGTTGTGTTAAAGGCTTTCTTAAAGTCCACAAAACAAAAATAGGTTATTTCACTTTGCTTGTTCCAAAATTTATCCTTCAAATGTCTAAGGGTGACACAATGGTCAATGGTAAAGTGTCTAGGTCTAAATCGTGCTTGTATTTTTCCCTTCTTCTCAGATGCCGATTCTTTTCTCTATCATGCTCCCAAAAATATTGCCCATGAGGGGTTTGACCATAATAATACGGTAGTTAGAGGGATTATTGATATCTCCACTCTTAAGAGAGAAATAACCACTCTCCGGGAAAGCCATCTGAATGATCCCCTTCCACAAATCATAATCCTTCACTATGGTTTGAATAAGCATATTACAACATACGCATATTGTTGTGATAGCGACAAGTCACATTCATAACAAAGACAATTTCATATTCACAATGAAAATTTACGGCAAAGAGATATTAATAGAAGAGGTGTATTTCTAGGGAGTTGTCTTTAGTGCAACTTTTTGGACTTTCCGGTGTGGGAATCAAACAGAAAAATTTGAGGTCAAATTTGATGTGTATTATTTACACTGATTTTTTGGTTATATATATGGATTCAACACCCTGAAAAATCTCTAGAGTACTTCGATTGTGTGGAAATTACCCATCAAGTTTGTAATTTTAATAAATTTTTGTCAAATTTTACAGAAATTAAACCGAAAAAACCAAAAAAATTTGAGGTCAAATTTGATGTGTGTTATTTAAACTGATTTTTTGGTTATATATATGGATTCAACACCCTGAAAAATCTCTAGAGCACTTCGATTGTGTGGAAATTACCCATCAAATTTGTAATTTTAATAAATTTTTGTCAAATTTTACAGAAATTAAACCGAAAAAACCAAAAAAAATACTTCGAGAAAATCTTACTATAAACCACTAAAAACATATTCTCGTGATAGCGAAACTTAATGGTCGTCCACGGTCGGTAAGCCATACGGGCCACATCATGGAGAAAGGCGTGAGTGATGAGACAGAGACTTGGTAGACCAGTGGTAGATACACCATGAATGTTTGGGGATGAAAGGAACCAGAGATCCACTAAATTGTGAGAATTAGGAATTGTGAAGGCCATTATAGATTTCTTTCTAGATATTTTAGAATTTAAAGATTTTTTATTTCATTTCTTTACATAATTTTAAATATCTTAGAAAACAAATCAAGTCCAGAAAAAATCACCCGAGTAAACTACTACTCCTCAGAGATGACAACCCAATTACCTCAGAGATGATAACAGTTGGCGTCTATGTCTCGAGCCATTAATGAAGAAAAGCATTGCCCGACTTTACATATTAGGCGTTATATATGCTATAATTAGGGCCTGTTGGGGACCGACGGTCAAGAAGAAATAAATAATGAGGCAGGTGGATTTAAGAACCAAGCGGAATCTGCTTGGGGCGAGCGGAGCATGGTGAAAGAAGTGCAGGGGTTTCTCTGGTTTCTTTTGTTGTGAATATGGCTAGTGATCCTCATTCTGTTACTGTTGAAGGCGATACAGCGGAAGTTGTTCGTCTGCGACAGGTATATACTGATATGAAGCAAGAATTGGAAAAAACGGAGCATCTTAGGTCAATGGAATCACGTCATCTATTTGGAAATTATCCTGGTTTTCTTGGCACTCTGTGGCGGTTGATTGTGTCTGTGTTGGTCAGTTATGTATATGGTTGTTTCATGGAATATGTGGGTGGAGTCATATTTAGGGATAAATATAACGATTCGTTGCTGTGTTGTTTGTATTCTTATAATTGTTCAGGATGTTGCAGGTTGTGTGTTCTGTATGTTGTTGCAGGAATGTTTACTTGGTCGGTGGTATCAATTATGTTTTTTCGCTTTATACGTTATCATGAGTATCGTCCTCATCAAGAAATATTTGCAGAGAAAACTGTGTAAAGACACTCTGCTATGGCGAATTTAAATTTTTGGCCGTTGTCTAACCATTATATATTTTGGAGTATCTGGTTGGAATCTTGTGAAATGTTTTTGGTTTATAGTTTAAATCAGTTTTTCATTTAAATTTTTTTGGGATATTCGAATTGTGGAAAGTTCACAATTTAAGCTTGTAATTCTAGTAAATCCCGGTTGAATTTTGGATAAATTACATTAAAAAAACAGATTAGAAAACCCCAAAACATATAACCGATAGAACAGTACTAAAAAAATAAGCAAATCCCTGCAGAATTCTGAATAAATTATATTAAAAAAACATGATAAAAAACCGCAAAACATATAACAGATAGACTTGTGCTAAAAATAATTGTTTGCAGGTGTGTTCTGTGATTTTTCAGGTGTTGATTAAAACAAAGCGGAGTGCCTTTCTACCATTTTCTCTGCAATTACAAAATTATCTTAATACGGTATCAGTCACAGAACCATAATACTTAACAAACTATTACAGATGTTCTCAGAAGAATCATGTTAAAGTACCATAATCCTTAACAACATATTACAGATGTGCTCAGAAGAATCATGTTAAAGTAGTTTAGATGAATTTGATTGAGTTAAGTTAATTGTGGTTTTCTAGTTTCGCAGAATTCATGGTATTTATGTAGAATATAACTTATTTAAAAAATAAAAATTCCAAATAAATTTATCCCAATAACCATTAAAATCCCATAAAACTATTACTTTTCTCCATTTTGTGATACTAAAAAATCTCCACATTTTCCCAGTATTAAAAAAAAACAACTAATTTCCAGCTAAAAAATCCTTCAAACTCATCTGCCTACCCAGAAAAAACTTTATTCAGTCTGAGATAGTCCAACTTCGCTTTCTTAAAAACATTTCTGAAGTTTGACTCCCTCAGCCACAGAAGAAAACAAATATCTCCAAAGAGAGAACCAAATCCCTCTAACAACTTTATAGTTTGCGTTCGTTGGGGGATTTTGTTTCTGAGTGGAAGGATTTTTGAGAGCAGAATGCAGTGATATGTCAAATTAGGATGTTTTAGTTGCGTTGTTGCAGTATCCAGAGATTTAATTTCTGTCAGAATGATGAGTTGTCGCAGATAGTTCACAGTGTTTTCTATCACATATATATATATATATATGTATATGTATTAGCATGATAGTTGCAGGGTTGATTTTGCCAATATGTAGTCGTTTCTAAGTCTATTCATTGAGGGGAATCTCATGTGTAGTCCTCTATTATCTTATCCTAAAACAGCGACAGCGACTTTTAAGCCTATTTTGATTTGGCAGATGGAGGAAAGCGACTCCTAATGGAATATTCAAAAATAGCGTTTAAGGTCGTTTTCCTTGAAAAAATTATTATTTTCTTTTCGGTTGTTGTTTTCATATCACATTGGGAGTTGGTGCTAGTGGGCATGCATTCTCCATTATTATTTGGAAGAGTTTATTCCTAAAGGTTTGAAAGAATGAACGATTTAATAAACTTTTCATTTCATAGCTAATGGTTGTCATTTTTGTCATAGTCATATATAACATCATAGTTGTAAGAAAAACTTATAGTTTTGAGTTGATAATGTTATAAATGTGCATGAATGGATTGGCACAATATTTAGTGAATTAATATATTTTAATATCTTTCATGTATTTAAGTTGTTATTTTATATTTTGTATTTTTTTAATAATGTATTTTTATAATTAGATTATGAAATTTTGTATGGTGATAATTTTAATGGGTAATTATGGTTAGGGATAACATTGTTATATGTATTTTTGGTTATATTACTTCACTAAGTAAATCTAGAAAAATATTCAGTTTTCTTAAATAAGTACAACTTTATATAGGTTGCATAATTTTATAGTTGATTTTGTAGAGATTATTAGATTTTTTATTGTCACTCCTACGAACATATAGTCAATTGTACACAAAATTATTTGAATAAAATATGGCGCAAGAAATCCCGAGCGTCCATTTCTTTAATTCATCAAATGGGTGGACTTTGGCACATGAAATGAAGTCCGATTGTGTTGATGGAGAGGAGATTCAAGGGTTTCATGTAAGCTTTGTAGCGGAAGATATGTCGATTCCATGGATTGAGGAGACTTGGAATTAACATTCAGACCACAAATCAAGTTTTTGAACACCATGCATCCTAGTCATAGGGAGTACAATAGTACACGATGCGTCCATCAGTAGTGCTATGGTCCATAACCACTTTTCCCAACTCATTGGCTAGATGAGAGGTACTTCCCATGTGTCCTGAACTACATGGGTAGGATGATTTTGGGGCAATAGCAGGGAAAGAATAATCACATCTTGCTCGCAACCAAACGTAAGGAAAGGATAAACCACATCCTACAGTCACATGTCACAGCCATCATAGGGAAAGATAAACCACATCCTATGTGCATGCAAACCACCGAGAGCAGGGAAAGGATGAATCACATTCTACATGCATGTCAACCAACAATTGCAAGAAGGATCCTACATGTGGGGAAAGGAAGAACCGTGTCCCATCGAGATGTCAACCATCGATGGTAGGGAATGAGCATCCTACATGTGGGAAAAGGATGAACCACATCCCATTGACATTTCCACATATGACAACTGATAGATGCCTATATGCATCTCTCACTAGGGTATCCACAAGAGGAGGTGAACCACTCATCCTACTCATATTCCATAGGAGAAGTTGAACCACTCATCTTATGCATATATCATCTTCCATAGGGGAAGGTGAACCACTCACCTTATGCTCTCATATATCATCATGGAGTATCACAGGGGAAGATGAGCCATTCATATTGTATACAACGCACCTATAGGTGAAGGTGAACCACTTACCATATGGTCTTACATAACTCAAAGAAGTACCCCAAGCCCCCAAGAGCGAGCTTAATGTTAAACTGAGACGCTCCTACTAGGGTCTATCCATGACTCCCAACCTCTCTCTGAAGAAAGATAATCTTGACCTTACCAAGAAGCTATGTAAGGATGACAATAATCTACTCATCCAACCAACAATGATGGAGCTTGGTAGCTCTCCAATGTACCATATCAAGATAGAGTGGTACCTAATACTTGGAGTTGTAGTGGAACATGGATTCTCTGAAAAAATGAATCCCACTCACGAATATCACAATATACAATGATGGTTACCAGCACATGCTCAAATGGCTAACTAGAGAGCTTTCTCAACCAATTGGCTTCATAATAAGCCATACTTCCTGCTATGTACATTCAACCTCATTAGTGCTTCCATAGCAACCAAATCAAGAGATATAGCACTAGATGTGCTCTTTCCATCCATCACACTTCTAACTGAGCCAACTGTTGGGTGTGACTTTTATACTTGTTTTCTACACTTTCTTTCCCCAATTTTGATCCTCTTTCTCTCCAGGCCCTTGAAACTTCACATGTTAATCACCTTTTTCTCATTTATATAGCCTATTCTACTATCATGTTATTTTGCCATGTTTTTTTTAATATTACGATACAATATTCCTTTTTGTGGCTAACTGGGCTAAGCATTGGAGAAGTATTTTGGAACCTCTTCTCTTTTTCAGGTGTTGCTTGCGAGGATGAGATTATGGAGTGAACAAGCCGCAATGATCAGTTTCAAAGAAAGGTAGAGCATATTGTTGTTACACATTGTATGCTATTACAGGTTGTCGTTACACACTGTATGCTGTTACAGGCTGTTGTTACACCACGGGTTAATACAGATGACTGTTGTTTCACCAAGGATGTTGTTACCCATTGATTGTTGTTACATCCCGAACTGTCATTTGACCGCAGGATGTTGTTACTATTCCACACAACGACTGTCGAGCTTTATGAATTGTTTATTTAGAAGCAATAAATCCAAGCGGTTGTGATTTTAACCAATGTATCTGAGAGGCACTTTTATTTAGAAATAGGTTATAACTACTTCAGTTTTATGATCAACATGAGAATCGTGAGATTCTCATGACTAATCTATTCCTGATTTCGGGTATGTAATAATTATAAAAGGAACTCGGTTTCTCATGTATAGGGACGACATATAAAAAAGAACTGTTACTCTGATCTTATAACTTTTATTTTTAATATTGAAGTCACTACGATGATGTGGTTACTACTCCTCATCTGATTCTTTAACTAATCCTGTGTTTATTCCTGCACCCCTGCTAGGGAGGAAGGGCCCTCCTCTTTAGCAGGGATTGTAGTGGTAGAAATAGTTGTATATTATTGTTTTCTTTTATTTTCATATGGCTTTTTTGTTGTTGCTATATAAATTGTAAAATACATCCATTTCAGTTCCAAATTTTATTATGTTGTTACACTGGTTTGATTAAACATAATGATAATGACCAGCTGGTGTAGTCATTAGTTCATTGTGTGGCGCGCTCTTGTTCTGGTAATTGTGAAGTGTGATTTCATTTATGTGGAGTGTTTTAATTTCTCCATGAATGATTTAATTTCTGCAATTGATTCAACAACATCATTTACTGTTTTTTTCTATTTTTCATTATTGGTTGTAGTGTATCAGCACAGAGAGTGAAAACTCCATTGAAACAACAAGACCTACCATGGGTTGACAATTAAATGTTGCAGTCTTGGTCAATTAGGATTGATTAAAACAACACTAAATTTTGGCGTCATTGTCGGGGTGGCAGTTGACAATACAGTCAGCCAAGTTGTTTGTTTGATCATAGAGTGTTCCTAGTCCATAATCGTTGGGCGGTAAGACGAGAGGTAGGAACCTGAGCATTGCTCTAACACACCTAGGTGAGCTCACTGTTGTGATCACTGGGGCACTTAGGGTGTGGCATTTTGGTGTTTTTTTAGCGTGTCTTTAGCTCTTTAGTTGTTGGGTGGTAAGACGAGAGGTAAGAACCTGCACATCACTCTAACATACTTGAGCCGACTCACCATTATCAAAGACTGAGACACTTAGGGTGCGAATTAATACACATAGGGTCCATGTGTGCAACTGTAGGAATTATAGAAATACCAAAATTACCCCCACTCTAATTAGTCATAGGAAAAATGGGTCGTAAAAAGGAAAATAAGGGTGTAGATTTGGGAAGGAAAACATTTATCTAGGAACTGATTGTTGAAAATGGCAACAAGAAATGCTAAAAATGGCACTGCTATAAATAATACTTCAGGTACCAGCGTTGGACATAGCAGCAAGGAATGAAAAATGGAACTACTATAAATAGCATTGCTAAAAATAGCAGCTCGGGATGGATTCCAATTTTATTTATTCCTTGAAGTAAAATTGAGAAATAAAATTCGAATTTGATCTTAGCAGCTGTTTGTAAAATAATTAATTAATTCATCTTGAGTTAATTAGTTGTAGGAAATCAAACATGAAGTCTATGTGAAGACATGCAACAGTTTCTCCATTGATTGAGGAATTTATCCATCAATTAAAGAGATAAGGATGAGTTTTAATATATAGTTGTAATTAATTGGCTCGGTTAACTGAGTCAAGTCCAGTTAGATTAGTTCAAATAGTTTGTTGAACTAATTGTGAGTTTAGTTAGTTAATGCGTGCATGCAACTGTTGCACTTCAGATCACTGAATATTCTCTCATAAATTACTCATGCATGTCAGTTCAGTCAGAGACCCAGTTGAGATCAGAGGAAGGGACAATGTACTATCAGATGAAGGATTTTTCCTATATAGGAAACTCATCCATGCATAAGAAATTATCTCCTTCAGGATTGCATAGTTACTACTCGGCCAAGTGAGTAGTGTGAGGTGGGAATTCACATGTGTGGAAGCACTAGACCCCAAGAAAAATTGCGCAAGGAAATAGGAGGCTTGGAGGGTAGAGGAGAAGGTTTGTGAGAGGCATTTGACTATCTATGAGCAGCAGAGGGATTATACTGAGAGCTGGTTGGCTTCCAAGCTAAGGCTTTGTGTAATTCTATGACTATTTTCCACTTGTATGATAATACAGAGATTGGGGTTTTAGGCTGAGGTTTTCCTCGGGTTATTTCTTCTGTGTTATGTGTGGATTGATTTCTCATTCTTAGTTATATTCTTAGTTATATGTGTTCTCTTGATCTTTCTCAATTCGATTAAGCTTCCGCAAAGTGTTGTAGAAGTAGATCTTGTATTGTGTTTTAGTATATTGCATAATCTATTGATCTACAATGGGAATTTCTACATGGTATCAGAGCAAAGGTGATCAAGGCGAAGAACAATATACAAGAAGGAGGAGTTTGAAGGTTGTGGTTCCTGAATATAGAAATCGAGTTTTTATCACATCTCAATTTCACCAACGACGTTCAACAGTTTAAGACTCGAGTATGCCCTTGATGGAAGCTTGAATTATATAGCCTGGAAGGATCGCATGGAGGCAGTATTAGAGGATAACGGTCTAAAGGACTTCGTTGATCAAGAAGTCCTCAAGCTGATTGATGCTACGTAATTGGCGGAATGGAAGAAATGTGTGGCTAGAGCAAGGAGAATCCTTCTGGAGGGAGTTCGAGACCACACAGTCTCAAGTCTCCATGGGAAGGAGACACCATTTTCAATGTGGAAAACATTGAAAGATCTATATCAGAATAGCAGCGATCAGAGGAAGTTGGAATTGAAAGACAAGCTTTGGAAAACCAAGTGTGAAAAGGGTGACACGATCTCTACATATCTAAACAAGCTCACCACCTATAAGGATGATCTTGGAAATGTAGGGATCACGACAACCGATGATGACATGGTGAGTCTTGCACTCCTCGGTCTTCCTAAGAGCTGGCATAGCTACCAAGACTCGGTAAATGAAAGAGAGAAACTGCGGGATTGGGAACGACTTTGGTCGGATCTAATGCAGGAGGAGATAAGGAGAAGCACCAGAGATGGATCTTCTTCATCCAAGGAGGATGAAGAAAATTGCGCCTTAGCGAGTAAGGCGAAGAAAGGGAAGGAGAAGGATTCTCATCCCAATTCGAGTTCTTCCCATGGTGTGAAGAAGTTTGACAAATCAAAAGTGTGATGCTTTATCTGTCATGAAGTGGGCCATTTTGCTACAAATTGTCCACTGAAGAAATCCAAGATGGGATCCAAGGAAGGATTTGAAGGTGAGGCACTGGCCTTACAGTTCGAGTTGGATTTCAAACATTTCGCATGCATGGTTTCATCCATGGTGGGAAGTGGTTGGTTTCTTGACATTGGAGCTTCTTTCCACATGACCGGTGACAAAATTTTGTTCAGTACCTTGGAGGAGAAGGATCTCCATATGTGGATCACGATGGGTAATGATGAAAAGTATAGTGTCTCAGGTGTAGGAACAGTTGTTTTTCAGAGGGAGCATGGAGCTCGCATTACCTTGACTGATATCAAGTATGTACCAGGATTGAGGAAAAATTTAGTGTTGATCGCGATGCTGGAAGACAAAGGCTATGATGTAGTCTTCAGTAAGGGAAAGGTTTTCCTTAGACACATCTCCACGAGACAGGTGAAGTAGATCGGTTCACGAGTCAAGAACCTGTATGCTCTTGAGGTTCAAGATGCATGTAAAGCCTTGAGAAGCAAGGCAACTGATGGAGACTTGGTGGTTGAGAGGGAGAGTACATTACCACTCAACATGCAATGCTAGAAGAAGTCTCAGACAATTATGGAGGAGCCACAATTGGTGAAGCAGCTTTAGGAGGTCGTGGAGCAGCCAAAACTAGAGAAGCTGAGAGGAGATCAAGTAGAGACATCTACTCATGCAGAGACCTCTAGTAGGGGGAAATTTGGAGCCAAGTGGGCATAGGGATCACATGCATCCATACCTCCAGGTCAGAGGTGGGGCGATGTGGAGTGACAGTCCCAAGAAGGATGAAATAGGGGCAAGATTATTGAGGTACCCAACCTCTTTGATTAGACCTTGCTACGGGAGCCCCGATGAGGAGTAGCAAGACTGGCTGAGTGGGTAGAGGCAGATGCGGATGGAGCAGTAGAGAGAGCTACAATGCAAGAATCCCAAGAGAGTGTAGAGCTAGCAGGCTACAACAATGCGAGAGGCACAAGAGTGTTGCACCAGTGCAGGATGGCACAGAGAGGTGTGTAGCGATGCGAGATGCATGGAGTGTTGTAGTAGCTCAGAGGTCAAAGAGGAAGCACTTGTCAGCGGCAAAGGGAGCTTCAACATCAGAGGATGTTTCTAGCCCAACAGAGAGGTCAGTTGGGAGTTTTTTTTGTTTCTAGAGTTGCTGGAGCAACCACACTTGGGAGAAGTGTTGCATGCAGAACATTCCAAAGGTTTAGGATCGAGTTTGAGTTGAATGTCTTTCTTGTTGGGAGGGAGTGTTGAAAATGGAAACAAGAAATACTAAAAATAGAAGTGCTAAAAATAGCACTACTATAAATAGCATTTCGGGTACCAGTGTTGGACCTAGCAGCAATGAATGAAAAATGGAAGTGCTATAAATAGCAGTTCGGGATGGATTCCAATTTTAGTTAGTCCCTGAACTAAAATTGAGAAGTAAAATTCGAATTTGATCTTAGCAATTGTTTGTAAAATAATTAATTAATTCATCTTGAGTTAATTAGTTTTGTAGGAAATCAAACATGAAGTCTATGTGAAGACATGCAATAGTTTCTCCATTGATTGAGGAATTTATCCATCAGTTAAAGAGATAAGGATGAGTTGTAATTAGTTGGCTCAGTTAACTGAGTCAAGTCTAGTTAGATTAGTTCAAATATTTGTTGAACTAATTTTTTGAGTTCAGTTAAGTTAATGCATGCATGCATGTAACTGATGCACTCAGATAAACTGAATATTCTCTCATAAATAACTCATGCATGTCAGTTCAGTCAGAGACCCAGTTGAGATCAGAGGAAGGGACAATGTACTATTAGTTGGAGGATTTTTCCTATATAGGAAACTCATCCATGCAGAAGGAATTATCTCCTTCAGAATTGCGCAGTTACTACTGAGCCAAGTGAGCAGTGTGAGGTGGGAATTCACATGTGTGGAAGCACTGGACCCCAAGAAAAACTGCGTAAGGAAATAGGAGGCTTGGAGGGCAGAGAAGAAGGTTTATGAGAGGCCTTTGACTGTCTATGAGCAGCAAAGGGATTATACTGAGAGCTGGTTGGCTTCCAAGCTAACGCTTTGTGTAATTTTGTGACTATTTTCCACTTGTATGATAATATAGAGATTGGGGTTTTAGGCTAAGGCTTTCCCCGGTTTATTTCTTCTGTATTGTGTGATTGATTTCTCATTCTTAGTTATATGTGTTCTCTTGATCTTGCTCAATTCAATTAAGCTTCCGCAAAGTGTTGTAGAAGTAGATCTTGTATTGTGTTTTAGTATATTGCATAATCTGTTGATCTACAGTGGGAATTTCTACACTGATCTCCAAGGAAAAAAAGAATAATCAAGTTCTCTAATTAGTCAGAGGAAAAAAGGGCCACAAAAATATGTTACTCCCATAACAAGGATAGAAACCTCTGATTTCTCTATCTCGGGGCCATGCCATTCTAAAGCTAGTGAACATGCTCCCAAGATTAAGCATCCAATTAAGGAACAACGAGAGGAAGCTAGTAGCTAGAACTTTAGGACCGAGCGACAAGGGGAAACTGAAGGGGGATATCAAAAACATGAGATAGGAGAGCACCTATTGGTCTATCAATATCTAAATTCAAGTAGTGTAGTGAAACAACTAGCCCTGAAGTCGCTTGAGCCATCAAATCCACCTGTAAGACAATCACAAGAATAATTTGAAGAATGTTTGTTACAACAAGGATTAGAAGGTTTAGAAATGGGGGACAACAATGAAAACAACGCAAAAACATATGCTATGTCACCACCTTTGAGTTCCCAATTGGGGATATCAGATGTGAGGCTCTCGTGAAAAATATTCTCTTATCATTCTTACCATCCTTTCAAGGAATGACTGTGGAAGACCTAGACACCTTCTTATTCGAATTTGATGTCTTATGCAGGAATTATGACTGTTGAACACCTAATCCTCTAAGGGTTAGTGTGAAATTTGAATAGACTAAGGAATTCCAAGAGACCTTGAGATGTGGTACCCAACGATCACACAATGTACTATAAATGTATATCATTTGTTAATAACAAATGTACTCTCATGTTTTATCTTTCATACTCTTTCTGCCATGTGTGTGCTTAACATGGTATCAAAGCAGGTGTATTCCTGCCCTGCATAATTACTTTTAGCCATTTGTTTTATGGCCTTTCTGTGCAGGTCATTTCTGCCATCAATTCTGCTTTTCTGTGTGTCAGAACTGCCATTACTATTCTTGTTGGATCTTTTTCATCATTGCCCCTTGAAGGAACCACTATAACCTTTATGCGTACTGGTGTCACTGTTATATTCATGGCTATAACATTTAGTTTTGTCAGCCACGCCAGGCTAGTGTTGTGGTGTAAGGCACAAACAACTCGCATGATTAAGGGTTGTGCAATACTGAACGTTACCTCTTTTGCTGTGACTGAATTGCTCTGGCATGTTCAGTTGCTCGTTCTACAATACAATTTATAAACCGCCTTTATCATACTGATATGTGGTGCGTCCAACCATCATTCGCATGATGCGTTTTGCGTTGAAATATCATGGTGTGTTGTGCATTGTTTGAGGTGGATTTGATCTGCATCTTGTTATTCGTTGTCTGAGGCCCTAATGTGCGTTGTGCATGGTGGAGCACTGTGTCATACTATAAGGTGGAATCGATGTATTGAACTCCATATGCGTTGAACTCCATTTTCAATAGTATCTCCCTCTTGAACACTGAAATGATGAATGGTGGAGGAGAGACAGAATACTTTCATGTCTCTCTAGACTTGAAGATAGATGGAAAATATATTCAAGCTGGCCTGCTATATGCCTATAGTTTATATAATAGAATGATGGCTTCGATTGAGTAGCAAATTCATATTCAACGACAAAGCTTACAGAGCCTTTCTCTTGCACGGGCAGCAGAAACAGACCGGACACATCAGAAGCACCTGCGTGATGGGGAAATTGCAGTGGAACCATTTGGAACGAGGAAGCTTCTCATAGGGTCCCTCTTCTGCATCACATATTCGCCTTCTTCATCTGTAGATTTCAAGGAAGCCTGATAATCTAGAACTACTGTTAACTTAAAGCCCTCTCCATTCCGCTGGAAATCGAGAGAAGACAACCAAATCGCCTCCGCCGAAGTCATGAATGCTATGAAGGGAAAACAATGGCAATCAATTTGTGTGTTGTTGTGTAAGGAAAGCATTCCACCAGCTTGTGAGACTAGACTATAGTGCGGCTACAGTATTTTCCAGGCTTCTGGAAACTACGCTTGCATTCCCAAAGCCATTATAAGAAGAAGAACTGTTATTGAATGTTTTTGTCAAGGCCAGCATTTCAAGTCCCAGGAAAACATTTATTGAAAGACCAAAGAATACAACATAGGACACATTTTAATATAGAACAAACAACTTTCTCGATTTGGTGCTACCTTCTGCTGAGAAATGCATGGATTCTACCCATGAATTTAAGCTCAGTGAACCATTTGAAGAGGTCAGCTTTTCAATCAAGCCTGTCAGCTCTTCTCATTCTTTAATGGCTTCCTCGAGGGCCTCAGTGATGCTTCCAAGGTTAGACATGGCATTGTGAAGATCCATTTTCCTCTGGCTCGATATTGACGTCTTTAGATATTTCCTCTCTTTTATTATCAGGCATAGAAAGTTTTAATTTCGTATCATTCTCTTAGGATGATTCATCTTGCTTAGGCAACTCAGTTTCAACATCTGTTGTATTGCTTGTTTCAATTTTTGCTACATCTAAAACTATTGCAACGTCAGTAACTGGAATAGATTGAATGGTTAAGTCTTTAGCAGGATGGCTTTTGGTTTCTACACTGAGGGCAGTAGATAATGCTGAACCAATAGATGATCTCTGAGAGAACTAATTCAAAGTAGGTTTGGATGGCACTTTCCAATCTTTACTTGAACCTTTTTCTCCGTTATTTTATGTAAAAGCAAAAGTCAAGGCAACCAGTGCAGAAGCTTTTCGAGTTAAGCCACCTTTTCGAAGACCATTCAAACTCTCAGGTGTTTGTTTTGTATTTTCACTGGATGCAACATTAATGTTGTGTACTTGGCTTTTAATTTCTCAACAGCTAGAATAAGCTTTCCTAGGAGAATCACAAGTTTCTTTTCAAATAAATTCCCCTGGACCATGGCCTTGAAAGAATCCCATGAAAAATATCTTGTGAAGAAAGATGGTTCATTTCCCTCAGTAACTATGTAAAGCGGAGTATCTAGAGACAACCCTTCAAACACCATTGCACGCTCTGTGTATTTCTGTCCAATATCTAAAAATAAAAAAAAAAATTGTTCCTTCAGTTTAGAATTTGCATGCTGACCAATCCAAATGAAAACCACGCTGTGAGTATCCAATACCATGATATCCTCCATGAAAAGGTCATCTCGAGTAAAGTTGAAGACTTCTATAAGCTTCAATATTCCTTTTTCAAATGCACAAGCATACAAAATTACCATGCCAAATGAGAAGTGATGTCCCAGTTTGCAACAAGAAGCAACAGGTAGAATTCAAAGATGCTGCAACTGGATCAACTTGAATTTCTTTACAACAATTGGTGCTTGCTAGTTGCATATTGATCAATTGGTGCACATTTATAGAGGATATTGTTGTGTCTTTGTACTATGAGTGGGTGTTACTTTTCCACATTGGGTCATAGTTGTGATTATTTTTTAAAAGGTGTAATTTTGACAATGGAGAATATGACTCAAATTATTGAATTATTAGAATTCTTGAAAACTTGATGCATTCTACTGATCATGATACAGTGAAAATCAGCAAGAACACTCTCTGTGATAATAAAACCTATCTACAGTATACACAAGAAAAGGTAGAATTTTTGGAGCTTGAACCTCAGCTTCAGCAGGAAGAATTAAAACAGAGGTGTCATCATTCTGAATCTGTTTAGAACATTGAGACAACCACCCATCAACAACAAGTCAATATTGTTGAAGTTGATTCAGATCTAGTGCCCAATGATGTAGCATAATTGCATACAAACACAAAAATTCAGCCAACACTTCCCAATCCAATCATCAGACCTTGGGAAGAGCTTGTCCACAACAAGCACAAAACTGGTCTTGGATATGACAAGGACGTGTCCTTTCATATTCCAGACTACTCCAAACCAGTCCAATTTCAAAGTGTTGGATTCATTCATGACAATTCAGCTGCTCCTCATGACAGTTCACCTTCAGCTGTTCCAGATTATGCTCCTTTTCCACAGCAACAGATTGTGAAATGCCAACACTGTGACCGAGTTGGCCATCATCACTGTTTTGATCTTCATCCATGTAAGCACTGTCATAAAACCATCCATTCTTCAAACAAATGCTTCAAAAACAAACCTCCTACAAGAACAAAGATTCATCTTGGATGGATCGCTTCTTGGCAATGGGCATCAACAACTAAGAAGATATTCCAGTCACATGTCAGAACTTGTTCTAGAGTATTGAACAGTCTTGCAGTTTATTTTTCTCCATCATCTCACCTTGTATCTGATAGGGGGGGAAATGATGGTAATCTATAAGATTCAAAGACACATCAAGCGAGCCTGAGCCACAACCTGCCCTACCAAATTCAGAGTTGTAGCCAGAGACAAAGATGCTCTTGAGCATGCCTTCAATTGGTAATTTGGGACACTTCCTCTAGCAGAAGACTTCAGCTTCTTTCCAGTTTTTGAAAAGTTCTAGGAATAGAATTTGGGACACTTCCTCTAGCAGAAGACTTCAACTTCTTGCCAGTTTCGGAAGAGTTCCAGGAATAGAATTGGGGACACTTCCTCTAGTAGAAGACTTCATCTTCGTGCCAGTTTTGGAAGAGTTCCAGGAATTGCATTAAGCATTCCGGAGTTGGTGGTAATCCTTAAACCATCACAGGTTGAGACCTCCCTTTTTCAGGTTGAGATTCTCCCATGCATTTTTTGCACGTTTTGTATTACAGCTCTCTTCTTGGACTCATACATAACCCTTCGAATTAAGGGGGGGAATTTTGGATACCTAAACCTCTAAGGATTAGTGTGAAATCCAAATAGACTAAGGAAGTCCAAGAGACCTTGGGATGTGGAACCCAACGGTCACACAATGTACTATAAATGTATATCATTTGTTAATAATAAATGTACCCTCATGTTTTATCTTTCATACTCTTTCTGCCATGTGTGTGTTTAACAATGGCTATGTTTCAGATGCTCGGAAATTGAAATTATTTCCTGCTACTCTAAAAAGAGCAGCGTTGAGATGGTTCATGGGGTTAGGCCTTGCTTCTACTAAAACGTGGAGCGATATGAAGGAGACATTCTTAACAAGATATCAAGACTATTGCAAATCCAGGGACATAAGGGAGGAAGTATTTAGAATGACACAAAAGGAAGATGAGAGCCTGGAGGACTATGTAGAGTGGTTCCACTGTAATTTGCAGAGGTCTAAACACAGTGATTAGACCATGATATCTTGAAGACCATATTTATAAGAGGAATGAGCGATGACTGCCTTGATACCTTTAACCTACTAGGAAAAGGGGACATATCTCAGGAACCATTCGCTGAAATTGTAAAGATCTATTTAAGATGTTCTAGAGGATCATCTAAGGAAAGAAGCTCAATCTGAGATGCCTCTGCCTGAATACAAAAATCTGCACGCAGAGGAGTAACCAGAGCAGATATCGAGAATTTATTTGAAAATTTCAAGACCGATATCCTCAGTACTCTATCTGCCCAGATAATGATAACATGGATCAAGAAAACACAAGCAGAAGCTGACACACCTCTGGTTGTGTTCTGCCCAAATTGTCAGAAGAAACATCCCTTGAGGGAGTGTGAAATGAGCAACATCATCTTGTGCAATATTTGTGAGTTGGAACATTCGACGGATCAATGTCCAGAGCTTCCTAGGCTGAAATCAATACTTAGAGAATCGAGTGAAAACATGCAGTCCTCTTATTTCATCGCACCTTGGAGACCATGGTAGCCACGACCTCCAGGTATGTCCCAAGATTTTTCTTCTTTCAATTTGTGGAACAATGCATATAATACTCAACAATATCCATGGAAAATTCTTCTCCTTCTTTAGCACAGTTTCCTTCACCCTGGAACTAGTGGTCCCCCTCTCCCTCTATCCAATATCCTCCATCTCAACCATACCCTTGGAATTAGAACTGGAGGGGGAATTCTCAGAGTATAGCTTTACCTGGATTACCAATGCAACAACATCTACAATTGCCTCGTTTCCAAACTCCTACTCCCACACTACCTGTGCGACCCAACTACCTGTGCAACCTAACCCTAACCCGAACAATAAAGCAGCCCAGGGCATAGAGGCTCCGACTACCTTCGAGACTTACCTGATTACCCTCGTGGGATTTAATGCAATTTAATTGCAATCGAGTAAGGTAAACCAAATCACTCCCCTATCATTACCGAGGAGGAATTTGAACCTTCTAGAGGAGATATCGTAGATCTTGAGGCGTGTGTTACACCTATAACAGCTGATACAAACAAAATGGTACGTCTGTAATAGCCAACCCACGAAGGACTGTTACTCTTGTAACATCCAACTCAGGTAAGGCTAATACACCTGTAACAGCTGACTCGACTGTTATAACTCTGAATCCTCCGTATCTTCAAAGATTAACTGAGCATGGAATGGCCTCACAGCCTGAATCTGATTTTCTTAGGGTGTTGCAAAATTTGCATGTACGAATTCCTCTGTTGCACGCTGTTAAAGAAGTACCTATTTATGCTAAAACAGTAAGATATTTGTGCATTAAGAAACTTAGGAGGAAGCCTAAAGACCCTGCTACTATACATGTGATGGGGAAATTATCTGAATTAACGTCTGCTCAACCTCTTCTAACGAAGTATAATGATCCAGGAAACCCTATGGTTACTATCTACATTAATGACCAGCCCATAACTAACACATTGATCGATCTTGGGGATGTCATTATGTGATAACAAAGGATCTATTTACCACCCTGGGGCTACATGGGCTTAGACATACTCCTACTGTACTTGAATTAGCAGATAGGTCCCGTGTCAAACCCGAGGGGGTGCCAGAGGACATAGTAATCACAATAGGCTCCTGGAGGTATCTAGCTGACTTTCTTATCTTACAGTGCAAATCCAAATTGGGGGGACATCCTTTGATGTTAGGGAGACCTTGGATGTCCACTGCAGATGCATTTATAGGATGCAGATATGGATCTATGGTGATCTCAGATGGCTAGGCTACAAAGAATCTTAATCTCTACCCCCCAAAACCAAATGTGGATTTATGTAATCCCTGGTGGGATGAGTTTAAGTCCAAATCGAATCTTTCCCTACCACTACTCACTCTGGGGAAAGCCCAGTATTTCAAGGATGAGACAGAAGATGATATTATTAATGGTTTTGTTAGTAACTCGCTTTTTGTCACTTCCATTGAAAATTAAAAGGAAGAGGAGGTAGAAGATATAGATTTTGAACAAATGGGAACCACTCTGAATACTGATAGTAGTCCAATTGAAATAGAACTAGGAAAGTTTATGAACATTAACCCCAACTTGACTGTTGAGAAAAACAAACTGTTATTACAGCTGTTACAAAAATACAAAAAGGAATTTGCATGGGACTATGCGGATATGAAATGGATTCATCCCAACCTGTGCACTCACCACATTTATTTGAAAGATGGCTAAAAACTAGTTAGACAACAACAGTGCTGAATGAGCCCTGGGAGGTAGTGAAGGAAGAATTACAAAAACTCTTTAGTGATAACTATATTTAACGGATATTTGACAGTCAGTGGGTGTCTCAGTTTGTCATCGTTCCTAAGAAGAATGGCAAGTGGAGAGTCTGTGTGGATTACAGAGAACTCAATAAGGCCACTTAAAATGACCATTTTCCTTTACCTTTTATAAATCAAGTCCTTGAAACCCTTTCTGGAAAAAGTTTTTTTCATTTCTAGACGGGTTTAGTGGCTACAACCAGATACAGATTGCCCTGGAGGATCAAGATAAAACGAACTTTACTTTCCCTTAGGGAAATTTCGCATACAGAGTACTCCCTTTTGGACTTTGCAATGTGCCAACAACCTTTCAGAGGGAAATACTAGGAGTTTTTTCTGATTTGTTGAATGACTGCCTTGAAATATCCATGGATGATTTTACACCTTATGGTGATGCTTCTGGAACAACATTAGCTAATTTAGAAAAAGTGTTGGAATGTTGTGTACAGACTAATGTTTCTTTGAGCACTAAAAAATGTCATGTGATGATGACTGAAGGAATCGTTCTATGACACTACATTTCTGTTGAACGGATCAAGGTAGACCCTGCTAAAATAGAGGTAATTCTAAAAATTCCAACCCCCAAGGCGCAAAAAGAGGTACGTAGTTTCTTGGGACATGCAGGGTATTGCATAATATTTATAGAAAACAAATTCAAAAATTGCATCGCCATTATTTTCTTTGCTCATGAAAGATGTTAACTTTTTGTGGACAAGAAAGTGTGAGCAAGCCTTTTTGAAGCTAAAATGTTGTGTTTCAGCAGCTCCAATTTTGTGAGGACCTAATTGGGAACTGTCGTTTCACATAGCTGAAAATGCATCTGATATTGATGTAGGTGTTGTTTTGGGCCAACTGGAGGACATGAAACCTTGTGATATTTACTACATAAGCAAAAATTTGACTTCGGCTGAGCTCAATTACATAGTGACCAAGAATGAATTCTTAGTAGTAGTGCATGCCATCAATAAATTTCGATGTTATATCACCAGGTAACAAGTATTTGTATACACTGACCACTCTGTCATTCATTTTTTAATGAATAAATCAATTACCAATGGTAGAATTACACGCTGGTTATTGTTTTTACTGAAATTTGATATCACAATTGTCGATAAACTTGGAAAAGATAATGTAGTAGATGATTTCCTTTATATGTTAGCTTTTGATGAAAAACTCATTCCCACTAAGGATTCTTTCCCTGCTTAATATCTCTTTGCTATTTCTACTTACTCACCTTGGTATGAAGATATAGCCAATTAACTTGCTGCAGGGAAGTTTCCACAATACTTGTCCTCCAAGGAGAAGAGAAAGATCATACAATAGAGTTCTACCTATACCTGGATAGATGGGAATCTCTATCACACTGGACTAGATTTCTAGACTAGACATTATGTTAGGGAAGATTAGATCTTTGATATCATTAAGGCTTGTCACAAGGAACCTTGTAGAGGGAACTTCGCAGATAAGTAGATAGGATACAAAGTCCTTTCGATAGGGTATTATTGGCCACCAATATTTCAGGATGTCAAGAAGTTCGTGAAAGGATGTGGTAGTTTCCAAAGAATGGGATAACCACTGCAATTAGATGAGATGTCATTACAACCTCAAATTGTCTTAGAACCTTTTAAGAAATGGGCCTTGGATTTTGTGGGACCAATTAATCCTTCACCAAACAGAAACCTTACATCTTGGTCTGCACTGACTATGTGACAAAATGGGTTGAGGCAAAAGTACTAACTAGAGCCACAAAGTAGGTTGTTTCAGACTTCCTATTTGAAGACATCTTTGTCCATTTTGGTGTACCTAGGGAGATAGTCACAGATGGAGGGCCCCAATTTACATCCCATATGATCAAGAAGTCGGTTGAAAAATAAAAAATCCATCATAGAATCACAATACCTTATCATCCAAAAGCAAATGGCCAAGTGGAAAGCACCAACAAAGTCATTGAGGGGATCCATACCAAGATTGTGGTCAATCACCGAAGGAATTGGGCCGATAAACTTCCAGAAGTCTTGTGGGCATACAGGACTACAAGGAGGAATACCATAGGATTTTCACCATATGAACTTGTGTATGGTAAAAATCCCTTATTCCCTACTGAGTTCGAAATCAAGAAATTGAGAACAACATTGCAGGTAAATTTGGATTTGGATACAACACAAAATAAGAGGTTGAACCAGCTTAATGAATTGGAGGAGAACGACTAGCTTCTATCTAGCAAACAAAGATTATCCAACCGCAGAGAACTAAGTGGCATGATAGGTTCATCAAGAAGAAGTTCCAGAATGGATATTGGGCTCTATTATATGACTCAAGATTCAAGGACTTCAAGGGTAAGCTCTGCACCAGATGGCTAGGTCCTTATGAGGTAGTGTTGTGCCTTGCAAAACAACCCCCCATTTCATATTTATTATTATTCACAAAACCATTAAAATATGAAATGGGTCCCTTTCAAAATAAAATTGATGTCAATAACCCTTACTTTGTAAAAATTCAACAAATCCAAGGAGCGCTTTATAAAGTTCCCATCAAAAGCAATATCCCTTTCAACATTGGAAATAAAGAAAATATGTGTTTATTGCGATAAAGCGATCGGAAGATCGCATATCGCAATAACATAAACGATGCACCAAGCAATCAAAAGGCTTCCCCCGACCCGATAAGCTATCGGCGATATTGGCAATCGGCATTTCCTTGTGCAACACTATTGCGCCCATCGGCAAAGCCCCGACCCGATAAAGCTATCGGCAATCGGCATTTCCTTGTGCAACATTATTGCGCCATCGGCAAAGCCCCGACCCGATAAAGCTATCGGCGATATCGGCAATCGGCATTTCCTTGTGCAACACTATTGCGCCCATCGGCAAAGCCCCGACCTGATAAAGCTATCGGCGATATCGGCAATCGGCTGTTCCCTTCGTATCACAAGCTTTGTTCATAACCCTTTCCCCGATCCGATATCGGCGATCGGCGATTGGTGGTTTCCTCCCCCGTTGAATCCTTAATGCGCATAGGCCTTTCCCCGATCCGATATCAGCGATCGGCGATCGGCAGCATTCCAAACATTGTTAAAACTATCCTCGCACCCCTGCCCGATCTGATAAGATAAGGCACACTTCTCAACGAAAAGTCGTTAGAGTGATTGGAAAGCCTGAGTTAATGACAATTAAGGCATAATCATTCCCGCTCGGCCGCCAGTACGCCCATTGCATGATTTAAAAGATCTTTAGGCAAATATTGCACTAATGAGCATTTATAAGGTGGCGGGTCCTATACGGTCCCTTAATGAATCCATCCTATCAGATCTGCCTCTAGATCATATCCGCGCTGTTTTAATAAAGGCAAAGTATATCGACGTTCTTCTTTCTATTTCACTCTCAGTTGCGAGTTTCATTATTATCTCAGTATTACGCCAAAACCAGATTACAGATTACAGATTTATCAAGCAATTCAGACATAATGGGTAAGAAGCAGAAGAAGGTTGCAGGCGTTATTGAATCACCATCCACGCCACAGCTAAATAGTAAGAAAGGTTTGATATCAGATACAACGTGCGCGGGACTTGCCAGAACAACTTGGCAAGGAACTTATGATTTGCTAGAAGCCGAGAAGCCTGCGTAGGTGGTAGAGGAAGCTACCGCAGATTCTACCAAAAAATCAGAGTGCACTCTCAAGGACTTGGCCGACTCTTTCCTACATAGGATAGCGGCAAGAGATAAAATGCTTCCATACACCGATGTTATCAAATGGGCAATTGAAGAAATTCCTATCACAGACAGAACTTTCGTCGCAAAC
>APFE030303280.1:54044-93447 GCA_000404065.3 Pinus taeda
AGAAGACATTCCTCCACTAAACGTCTTCTACAGCCCGAAACATAAAGTCGTAGTAAAGCGATCAAGAAAAAGGCAGAGGATTGATCAACCTCCCCTCTTTCCTAAACAATCACTTACGGGCAACGTAGTCTGGAGGGAGAAACTTGATCCCTCTGATGACCTGACCAAGTTGTCACAATATGCGGGAGCTTATTCGGCTGCCACTATTGACAAGGCCTCAGAGGTAGCAGTTTTCTTAAAGATGAAAGACTAGGAAATTTTGACTCTTCAAACGGAATTAGCAGATGTCAGACAACGGCAAATACAAGCTGAGCAGCAAGTAGCAGGACACCAACAAGAAACAGTGCGCATGAGCGAGCAGCTGTTGGAACAGCAGAGAATCAATAGCCAATTGATGCAGCAATGGCAGGAGGAGAAACATTTAATCACCCAGGCGGCCATCCAGAGACAGAGCGAGTTGGCAGAGATAGTGGAGCAACTAAAAGCGGCAAATGAGCAATTTTTGAAAGCCAAAGATGAATGCATTGCTCAAATTACAGCACAGTTAGAAGCTACCAAGGGGGATGCGCAGATACAAGAATTCAAAAAAGAGGCAATAGTAATCAACAATGCGCTTGTATCTCAAATCAAACTCTTGGCGCAATCCCTCTCTCAAGCGGAACCACTCTGTGAATTAGCCACGACTGTGAGCGAGCAGGTAGAAAAGGCTAGAGAAGAATACAATCAAGCCGAAGAAGATATCACAGGCTACATTGAATGGCAAGATTCAAAGTCAGGTAAGGAAGCCAATTTGCCTCGGATACTAGAGGTCCATAAAAATATATTGTTTACAGAATGGCAAACAGAAATATTAAAGGCAGAAAGGGCAGCATCAAGATGTACATTAACCGCTGGTAATTTGGCTGATCTAGTAAATGATACTCTATATCTAGCCAATATTGTTACCCAATGCACACCTGGAAAAATTATTACTGCAAATGTATTGGAACAAACATGCTACCCTGATTTACAGAGAAGAGCAAGGACAATTACAGCGGTTGACAACTTGAACATAGAAGCATATTGGCGGTATCTAATCAAGCCGCATGAACAAAGATCTGCTCTCAAATGCCTAACCGATGCCGTTCAATGCATGATCCCCAATATCCAAGACTCCACCTACGCTGCCCAGCTCCGTTCCAGGCTCAACAAACCTCCTGAAGTTGAGCCAATGCTCGCTATCAATCAACTCAGGTACAAAGGGAAGCAGCTGACAGAGTGATTCATCATCCAGCTCCTCCGATTGCCAGCAAGAAAAATAGAAAACAGAATTTATTGACATCAACTTAGTTAGCTTTTCTGTTTTTATAGATATTTTAGATTAGCATAGTATTTATAGACCCTTTCATGCATTTAGAAAGGGTCGTAAAATTTTGTATAAGACTTAACAGGCTGAAGTTTGCACTATTGTGCTTCAGCCTCTATTCTTTTATGAAACTCGACCACCTGCATTTATTTTAATGGAGAAAATTTCTTAATTCAATTGTGCACTACTGTCATTGATTTGAGGAATGTTGATGCGTCAAAGTAGAAGCTATACATAGCAATTCATATCGGGAGTGGCTTGCTATTCAAATGGTATTTCTATCTTTTGTTTGGATTCATTCTGTGTATATTATTTCGCTGTGTAATTATTCCTGCTACTGTTAATTGTATGCATGCACAACAACAGGAAATCTTACTCATGCCACTATTGGATGTTTAGATGATATGCCTTATTTTCAATCATGTATGTGTTAATAGTATGAATGTTTAAAGTCTAGTAGCATTGCTTTAATCGCTGCACCTAACTACTTAGGTACAACAATCTTGAATGATTTAATATCTATGTCTATATAAATGCAGTCATCTATATAATTGTATTTTTGGATATAAAACATCAAAAGCTACGCTTTAGATGTTCAAATAGATTCTCGGGATAGTTTTATTTACTTACATTTCTGTCAATAGCTTTAGTCATCCACCATTACTGTTATTCTACAAAGTATTCATTCATCCCATTCATCTATTTCTGGGAAATTGGTCCCATTATCCCCAGTCGGAGCCACTACACCAAACGGAAAAGGAGCTGCACTAAGGTCCGGACCGGGTGGTTTCCCCCAATGTTGGTGCAACGATTTTCGAGGCATCAACAGGTAGATGCAGTATTTGAAAATGGGGCTGTAAATTTGGTTACCATTGACAGTGTGATGACATCATTGCTTGCAAATGGAAACCGTCTTTGGTTATATCATAAACCTACCTGAAGGGATTCATTTGTCAACATTGTCATAAATTCGGATCTCCAGATTACAGGAACTGGGGAAAACCCCCTTGTGCTGCCAAAATTCTAGTTTTTCAATAAGTGTAACAACTAAAAACCAACCGTTGTTGGCAGCTGTTACACCATCCTCAATAAAAGAAGAAAAAAAAAATCACATAATAAAAAAAGTTGGCTGTGAAAACCTTTTCCGGGAGCACACTGACAAATTTTGTAGCAGTTGAAAACCACTCTGTGGCAGTTGTTACACACTCTGTAACAACACTTGTTATTTCAAAGCATAATCTACAATAATGTTGTTACATGACCTTTCTTTTTCTTTGTTTTTATATTTTGTAAAAATTAATATTATATAACAGTCGTCTTGGTTGTTACATCTGTAACAACCGACGAATTCTAGAAATAATCTGAGTAAATTATTTATTGTAACATACATCATGCATCATTGTGGTTCGGAAAGTAGTTTCCTTGACGGCCGGAATTAAGTTCACACACCTCGCCACCGACATCTTCTCCCCATGTCACACCAGGTACGTTATACAAAGGTAATATCGTTATCTACTTTTATTCAGTAATTATGGAAATCTAACCGGATATCCCTTTTGATGGTCGAGGTTGGCTGTCACATTTATGTTGGGGCAGGTGAAATATATGGTGACATGACCTTTGCATGACCTGTGATTATTTAAAAGCCGCAACCAAATCATGATGATCTGGTAATCATTGTCACTTAATGATTGATCATGCCAAAAAAAGGAAATTGTACCTTCAACTAGACCTCCCATAACCTAGCATTAATAAGGAAACATTACTGTGTAGTATGAATCACGATCGCAAATCTTAATTTGAAATTCTCCCCTGTGTCACCTTACCATTTACCCCCTACTGGAGC
This sequence comes from Pinus taeda, assembly GCA_000404065.3. NCBI lineage: Eukaryota > Viridiplantae > Streptophyta > Pinopsida > Pinales > Pinaceae > Pinus > Pinus taeda. Next base: position 57,236 of record APFE030303280.1, read on the forward strand.
ATTGCATTCCCATTCAGAGTGTGCAGAGAAGTGGAGAAGAAAAGTTGCAAGTCTAAAACAACTGAGTAGTGTGTTGACTGCTCTAGAACTTCTAAAGGAGGGAAAAAGAAAGGAGAAAAGCATTGAATTTGTGTAGCGATGGGTGGAGCAGCAATTCGACATGAACCAGGGTCAATAGAGGCTTTGGAGAACTGCCCTGAAGCATGTCAAATTTTTAAAGACGCAGGTTGGTTTGAGTTTTTCCAGAGGCTGGAAGGATCATACAGGGGAATTGCCATGGAGTTCGCGAATAATTTAGAGGAATCAGATGGAGGTCATGGGATTAAAACTAGAGGTTATAGACAAGGTAATTTCCTAAGTGACGGAATTACCAATAGGAGGAAAAAGGTAGTTTAACTAGAAAGTGAATGACCCCTCCTTGAAGGAGGATTTTCTCTAAGGGGAGGAAAAACTGGTGAAGAAGGGAAGGGGGATCGATGGGTTGTCACTTCCCCAACCATGGGAACAATGTTTCCCTTTACCTCATCAAGTATATCGCTAGTGGGGGAAGGGAAAAAATCGTATTCAATTACTACTTTCCATTGCTAAACCACCTTCGGCATCAACGATTGATAAATCTTCCCTACTTTTTGCTGGAAAACATCAAGCATATGGCCGTGGCCATAAAAATAGTTGCGAATCCAGAGACATGCGTCACAAACCATGGCCCCATTAAGCTTATTATGCTAGATGCCCTAAGTTGTCAGGGCAGGAGTTGGGAGGAATTCATGAGAAAGAAGGCCAGAACTACCCACAAGAAACCAAATGGGACGTTTGAGGAAGCTTCGGAGGCAACGAAGGAGCAGCCCCATACCTTGAAAGTAAGGGTTGGAAAGAGGCTAGTTGACAAGCCAATTGGTGATAGGCAACCAAAATAGAGAATAAGGGTTAGTGGGCACCCAGAGTCCCCATCCATGTCTAAGAAGAACAAGGAGGCAAAACAACACAAGGATGAAGAGTAGGCTTAGATGGAGGAACCTTCCTCACTTGGTAAGAATGAAACTCAATCCTTGCTGTTAAAAATTGAAAATTTGGAAAAAGAGAATGAAAAACTAAGGGAGCAGCTAGTAGAGGAGAAGGTAGAGGCAAGGGCCTCAGGGTTAGACACTCTAGCTCAGGTTGTAGACAGGGTCAGGAAGGGAAATTTCCTGGGTGCTGTGTGCATGGCATATGCTAAGAAGCTAGTGGAAGCGGGGTATAGAGTCTGTGCAATGGACACCATCTCGAGGGAAACACAAATCGAATCCTAGGAAGATGACACACAAAAACACATTGAAGATGTGTTGTTACACAAGAATCAGTAGCTGAGATGGAGTAGTCCACAGAAATTAATTTGGCAGCTGATACACAGGAACCCTTGGTTGACACTGATGTTACATAAGAACTAGCAGTGGAGACAGAAGTCGACCAAAGGGAAGAAGGAGAAGTTGATATCCATGAACTTGTGGTTGACACTACTGTTACACAAGAACTAGCAGTGGAGATAAAATATTACCAAGGGAAAAATGATACACAAAAACCTGTGGATGACATTGTTGTTACACAAGAACCAACAGTGGAAATGGAAGCTGATCAGGGAGAGATAATTTGTTAAACAAAAATCCATTGATGACGTTGATGTTATATAAGAACCAGCAGTCGAAATGGAGTAGTTTCACCCTTGGGAGGCTGTTACACCCTCGATTGTTATTGCATGTGGGAGAATACCAGGTCCTGACAAAGCATGGTGTTCTGAAAGAATGTTGTTGTTACCAAAGTTATAGAAATGGAAACAGTAGGCACTCTCTCTACAAGATGGAATGATCTTGCTCAAGGTACACAAAAGGATGATGGATTCACTCAAGGAGAAATGGTTAAAGGAAGAGTGGGAGAGAGAATGGGAAGCGCGAAGACATAAGAAAGCCATGAAGAAAAGGACGAACAACTACAGTTTTTACAGCGGTAGGTTCTGGATCTAACAAATGACAAGACGAAGCTTCGTGAGCTTGCCTTGAACTTGCTAGGATGCAGACGGACTTCCCCATCATATCCAGTGTTCCTCTAGGAACGTTATTAGTTATTTAAGTTAAAAGTAGTCTTTGAGATAAGACCTTATTTGGATTCTTCTACCTGTACTTCTCTTGAAATTTTTTGTACTTGTGATTTTGATGAACAGAGCTTACTTTGTGAGCTATTTTTGCATAGTATAATGTGTGAGTATGTTAGCATAACTATGGTAGCAAGTGTCTTCTCTTATATGGGATATTTTCAGTTGCAGGCTTTCCTTTCGTTTATGAGAAACAAAATTGAATGGAATTTGGCCATGAAATTAGTCAAAACTAATGAAGAAAGGGCAATATTATGAGTTAAAGGAGAACCAAGAATGGTTTATGAACTAACGCGTGAGTTTAAGTTATTCCTGAGCACCTCGGGGGTCAGGGAACATTCAAACACTTATAGAAAGAAGATTGTGAGGATTTGCCTCAATTTGCATGCACAGATGAAAAGTTGAGTGCTAGCACGGTGCCTTAAGCACACCGAGGTCTGTAGCGTTGAATTGCAAGAAGGAGATCCTTTTGAATATAGAAATTTTGTGGTTGATGTTACGCAGGTGCCCAAATATGCTCAGGTAGTGCAGACATTGGGGGCATTCTGGATTGGACTCGAATTTAAATTTCCTTTGATTTGGTTACCAGTAGAAGAATACCAGTCGGACTACCGCTTGTGCGACTATGAAGAAGAATCCTGGCCATGAAAGTTGATGGTTATTCAGGGGTACAAGGCTCCGGTCGAAGACACTGTTGGTACCTATAATTTTACATTCTTGCATCGGGGATATAACAGGAGAAGTTGAGGTTCTGCATGGGGATATGAAGTTTCTTCAGTTGGGGGGAGATGTTGGGTGTGACTTTTATACCTGTTTTCTACAATTTCTTTCCCTAGTTTTGATCATCTTTTCCTCCAAGCCCATGAAACTTCACATGTTAATCACCCTTTTTCTCATTTATACAGCCTATTCCACTGTCATGGTATTTTACCATGTTTTGCTGAATATTACGATACAATATTCCTTTTTGCGGCTAACTAGGGTGAGCATTGGAGAAGTATTTTGGAACCTATGCTCTTTTTCAGGTGTTTCTTGCGAGGACAAGTTTATGGAGTGAACAGGCTATGCTAATCGGTTTTATAGTAGGGTAGAGCAGATTGTTGTTACACCCTATATGATGTTACAAGTTGTTGCTACACAATGTATGTTGTTACAGGCTACTGTTACACCACGCGCTGATACATATAACCATTGTTACATTGAGGATGTTGTTACCTAATGATTGTTGTTACATCGCTAACCGTCATTTCACTGCAGGATGTTGTTGCATTGTAGTTGGCAAAGTTGTGGGTACTATTCAAAACAACAGTTGTCGGGGTTTATGAATTGTTTATTTAGAAGCAACAGATCCAAGCAGTTGTGACTTTAACCAATGTATCTGACAGGCATTTGTATTTAGAAATAAGTTATAACTACTTCTATATTACGATCAGCATGAAAATCATGAGATTTTCATGACTGATCTATTCCTGATTTCGGGTATGTAATAATTATAAAAGGAACTCGATTTCTCATGTATAGGGACGACATATAGAAAAGCATTGTTACTATGATCTTGTAAATTTTATTTTTAATATTGAGTTCACTACAATGATGTTGTTATTGCTACTTATCTGATTCTTTAACTAATCTTATTTTTATTTCTACGCTCTTGCTAGGGAGAAAGAGCCCTCCTCTTTAGTAGGGACTGCAGTGGTAGAAGTAGTTGTACATTATTGTTTTCTTTTATTGTCGTATGGTTTTCTTGTTATTGTTGTATAAATTGTAAAATACATCCACTTCAGTTCCAAATTATATTATGTTGTTACACTGGTTTGATTAAAAGAATGATAGTGACCAGCTGGTGTAGTCATTAGCTCATTGTGTGGCGCACCCTTGTTCTGGTAATTGTGAATTGTGATTTCATTTTTGTGGAGTGTTTTAATTTTTGCATGAATGATTTAATTTCTGCAATTGATTCAATGACATCCTTTACTGTTTCTTTCTATTTTTCATTTTTGGCTGTAGTATATCGGCAAAAATAGTGAAAACTCCATTGGAACACCAAGACCTACCCTAGGTTGACAATTAAATGTTGCAATCTTGGTTAATTATGATTGATTAAAACATCGCTACACCAACATCAAAATATTTATGAGATCTTAGATTCCAACAGTGTACCTCAGATTATAGATAATAGAATCACAAAGATATCTCAATAAGAAACTATCCAATATATCAGACTCATCCATAGGTCGACTCAGAGTCTTAATAGTGAGGCATATGACTGATAGGGTGTTTATCAAGAACACTAGGGATCCCACAAGATATACATATGCATACTAGCAGCATTTCCATCTCATCATACCTATAAGTGCAGGGAATAATGCATTAAGGCTAGATCTTCTATCTTGACTTTAAAAGTAAACTTCCTCTTACATTGATAAATGAGAGGTTCATCAATCAAGCATCATCAATAACTTCATATTTACAATCCAATCAACATGGCTTGTCCATAATTCCCTATGAATATAGGGAAAGTGACCTCGCCAAAACATAATTATTGAGCCACCTGTAACCTATCCCTTTCCTTAGGTCCAGGTTCCAAAGTCATCAATCATAATCATGCAACTTCCATGCAGCCTCTCGAGTAATAGGGATATATCAAGGCATCATTAGAGTCATCATAAGCATAAGCAACTACCATGACTTGCCTTCATCAATAGACATCAGGCAAGAAGAGTCATCGGGTCATATTGTTGGTGATTCTACAGCTCCCTCTGAAGCCTTTCTTCACGTGATCATTCTAACTTTCAATCATGAGCTGCTCATGCAAGGATGTGACTTTCCACAATGCAACTGCAACAACAAACTTCTAGGAAGCTTGCTTCAGATCGAAGAATAAACTCTGAAGAATCATCATGGTCCTTCTTCAACCAGAGTGAAGAAATCATCCCATGGGATTGTCCCAAAATAACTGCATTATCCTTCACTATTAGATGATTGCAACCAATGCATTAAATCACCAAATCTATGACGGGGAGGGGTCCTTCACATCCAAACATAGTTATATATATAGTTATTCGGCAAGGACTGAGTTGCATCTAGTAGCACTTCTTATTACTTTTCATTTGTCTACTCTATATTAAGTAGTGAAGGAAATATATAAAATTAAGGAAAAGTCTACCTCATGTTGGGCTATAGATCCAACAATAATAATATAAATGTTTTTAACATACTCAAATATATAGTAACATTTTTATTTCAATTATCTAATTTTTTAATTAAATAAATTTTAATTAAAAATAAATATAAAACATTAAAAAGTCAAAATAATTATAATATTGAATTTATATCATTTCATTTTGGAAAAATGTGTTTTTTAATAAAACCATTTTTGAAAAAAAATATTAATTATGAATGAAATTAAAAAATATATATTAACAAAATGGATATTAATCATAAATTAGCTACAGAAAGTTCTTGTAAGAAAAGGAAAAGCTCATTACACCATGTAGGTTTTAATTCCGTACAGAAATTACCTGCATAAAAATTCTAAAAACAAAAAAAAACAAGGGCGAGAGCATAAAACATAAAACATACATACACAGAGATTTTCCCCTAGATCCAAAAACCGAGACTACCATATTGATTTTTCATTATGTTTATTTCAATGTTACAATACAGATATATACATGTCAAAGCATCCATAAACCCTAGTCCATTAACCCAGGATTAGAACATTACCGTAGTTCCCTTGATAGGATCTACAAAATACCATGGACCGAAAACCATTGTGCCAAAAACCATGTGCGAAATCCATGCACAAAACCATAGGTAGGTCTGCCCACCTAATATAGGGTCCAAAAAAAAATTATTGAGGCGTTGCCCCAGACCCTGTGGAGGGGGGATATTGCCGCCCTACATACCCCCCTTTGAACCCCCGACGGCGTCCAATGCAATGTACAAAGGGGACTACCGACCCCCCTATAACTCCCCCACTGATCCGGGTACGGGTGTGACGAAGGACCCTTCTAAGACCTTTTATTTTCGTGATGTGTTAAATTGCATTTTTAAAAGAACATAAATGAATACATGTGCATGCTGTAAAGAAGAGGAACATGTCAATCATCAGCAACATAAAAACAAAAGGCGTTGATAATGGAGTTTGTCCAGGAGGGACTACATCTAAGGGCCTCGGTGTCAAGATGGTGTAGGTCATTGCATTAAGTGTTGTTAATAGTGATGATGTACACAGGATATGATGTCGCGATCATACAAGGAAAATTACCTTCATGCAAGAGTGGCTCCAAGAGATGTTCCACTACAAGAACTCTTAGTTAAAAGAATCCTATCAGTATGACACAAAACTCATGCACGATGAGCATCCCGCCAGTATGGCACAAAAGGGATCTCAAAGAAAAAATGCATGGCAACACATGAGTATCCCATCAACATACAACAAAGGGATCTCAAAACACAACATGATTAATCATAACAACAAGTACATCACATAGGCGATTCAGCGTCATATCAAGAAGGAATCATAAAAATGAGTAAGAAACAAGATCCCACATCAAACATCAACAAAGATTTGTGCAGCACAATGCATAAAGAAGAAGTATATGAACACAGCATATACCTCACAACCAAGGGCCATCTGAAGAAGTGGATGTCAAACTGCTGACGCTGCTCAGACCATCAATCTAACGACATCAATCGCATAGGGATGACTGCTCGCACATGAATGTTGACACTTGCATTCCACTTAGAAAAGTGGTTGAAGAATAGAATGAGAGAATGAGAAATTTGAATGCACCATCAGATTTGTGGCGTCAAATAGTGCAAAATCGACTATCCAAAATCTGAATTCTGAGAAGTTGAGAATCTGGGGCTCAAGGAATCTTTTAGATTCCCCCTAGATTCCTCAAAGATTGTGCTCCATCGGTGGACTAAAAATATGTAACTCCAACAGGGAATCTGACTTCGCCATTGCGATCCCTGCAGAAAACCATGAAAAACAATTGTAAACTTGACTGTATTCCAACATGGAGAAAAGTTACCTCCTTAGGAAAATGGCAAGGATCATGGTTCCACTCCCTATTTTTGCAGCAATCATGGTTCCATCCTCATACTGAAAATGTCTGAAAAATGCAAAACTTTGATGGAGACACAGACATCGCCATTGCATTCGTGGCGTCGAGAGGTGCTGAAACCATATAAAATTTGTCAAAATCTTACAAGGTGAAAAATTTTCGCTCCTGCAAAATTATGCTCAGTCATGGTTCCACTTGCATAAAAATTAATCTATCTCAGCTTCTGTGCCCGCTCTTGGTTCCTCCATCTAGACTCCTGTGCACTGAAGAAATCTCTGGTTAGTATAAAATACCTAGCGGATTAACCAAGATGACGGTTTTGGCTTGTTGGATAAAAATTATGGTTTGTTGAGGAGGGGTCGAGTGGTCAAACCCCGCCTCTCCCATTCTTATAACATAAGGCTTCAGGAAATCGGCTGGCCCAATCTTTCATGTGCATGATAGGAATATGATAGGAATATGGAGGTGCATTAGAGCCATAAAAATGTGGTTCAGGAACCATACCTACACATACATGCGGCAAGTTCCTTCGCTCTCCCATGGCATGTAATGGCTCAGGTTCATATTTCTTTCCTTCAAATACAACTTTCAATCTAGGTATGGATGGGCATTCCTCAGTGGCATGGTTCTATGCATAGATGACACATTTATTAGCACTCTTTATATCAGAAGGACACTCTCTTAAAGGATTGTTTTTCCTACATTTTGAACAAAAAATAAAGATTGATTCTTGTTCTTTTTCTAGTTTTTTCTTAAATTTCAAAGAGTCTATTTGTTTGCTAACATTATTCATTATTTCAATTTTCATATCGTCAATTTTATTCTCCAAGTCAATAATACTAGCATCTATAGATCCTAGTTTGTTAGTTCTACTTCGACCTCCTCTAGTGGATCTAGATTGATTTCATGAGAACTTCCCTCACAAGTCACAAATTTGTTCAAAAATTTTCTGAGCAATATCTCCTTGTACTAAAAAATTCAAATTATGTCTAGAATCCTCAGTTATCCCTCATAGGAACAAGGTTCGAATGATATTTAAATCAAATTTGTGTTTGGACCTTTGGAGTACATACAAAAATCTCTCTAAGTAGTCCTCCAAAGTATCATCATCACCTTGTACAATGGTGAAGATCTTGTCCTGCATTTCTCTAGTTTTACAATATTCCTTATTTTTTTTCAAAAAAGCTCTCTTCATTTTCTCCCAAGAACTTATAGTGTTTCATCCTAGTCCCATGAACCAACACAAAACTGAATCCTTGAAAGTTGCAGGAAACAATTTTAATTTATGGGCATCTGAAGAATAATCATAACTCCTACATAGTATATCAAACTCAAAAAGGAATGAATCTGGGTCTTCGTGCACCTTACCATGAAAATGTGGAAGAGATGAGAGTGAAATATTCTTCATTTTCACATTCGCTTTAGAATTCACTATTGGAAATCCAAAAGTGGACTGCTATTCAATTTACCTGATTCGCGCCAGTCCCCTCTACATGATCTTCATGATCAACCATTGTTGTGCCTCCAATCGAACCACTTCCAGAAGATGAAGGTTTACTATTGCTGAATTGGACTTTCCAATCATCGTTAGCCACCTTCTTCCCCTTCTTGGGTTGTGTCACACCTAAATCACTATTTCCAGAATCCAAGTGAACCGTTCCAGTGTGATGAGTATGGGTATGCTTGGAATTTATACCTGCAAAAGAAGTTCCAATAGTAGAAGAATTTTCATATTTTTTCAGTGTTTCATCGACCCTTATTGAGCTTTGGACCCCTACCTTTCTTAGCATTCATTTTAAAAATCAAACCCAAAAAGACAAAATTCAAATGTTGTAAAGAAAAGAATCAGTCAATTACTGCAAAGAAAAAAAAGCAACACTCGTAAAATCCTTAAAACAATAGAAGCGTACTACAAAAAATTAATAGCATACTTACACTTATTGCAGAAAATGGAAAGTTCTTACCAATTCCAAATTGCCTCCCTAGCAACGATGCCAAAATGTTGGGTGCAAGAATTGTGGTTAAGCAAACTCCTTCAACACTTAATTGTCGACCCGGGGGTTTCGTAAACTTATAGGCGAAGCACAGGAATTGATAGAAATGATATGAACTTTTCCTACCTCTATTCCTACTTCCTTAATTACAATCTTGTAGAATTGAAAAGAAAAGATCATCTGGCAATTTACACAAAAGAAATTCTAGTGTTGGAATATGAATGAAAGTAATTTTGCGGAGTAATAAATAAAAGGAACTTTCAAACTTTTGTAAGCAATCCTGATTAATTGAAATGGAAATCTATGTCCATCTTCAGTATAGTTGTATGTCAATTAATAACTGGACCCTTGAAGATATTTTACTTCTTTATATATCTTTCTCCCTGCACTGAGCTATTATTCTTGTACTCCTGTAATATTCTTGCACCAGTATCAGAACAAAGTTTATATGCTGGAAGTATATTCTACACTTGTATTGAAGATTTTTGTCCTCATGCAAGGGCTCTAAGTCTTAGGACTAGAGCACTCTGTTCCTGTATCACGATATTGATTCATGTACTGGAACAAAGATTCCTGTACCAAGTTTTCAAATTTCTTTCATAAAAGAATAAAGAGTGTGTTAACTTAAGAAAATGATTTGCAAAGGTGAACAAAACTTTGAAATAGATTTCACAAACAGAGAGATGATTCAACCCAACTTAACTTCAAAATAAGAATTAACTTCGAAAGTCAAAGCACACTTTTCTTCAATCGAGGAACTCTTTCATGCAACTAAAGAAATCATCTAATTGTGGCAGCAGGATTTGTCCCTGTAATAGTTATTCACATAAATCTGATCTGCCCTTTTAATATTTTTAAATCAGAAATGTTGACTTTGAATAATTAGATGTGGAGTTCAATCCTTTCCTTAAAAGTGTAAAGTGCAGGTATAGATTAATGTGTTATAACATCGTTCATTCCTTAATTACCATTTTTAATCCAGAATATCAAGAATACTTCTAAAATATGAACACTCACTTGCAGAAATACATCAAGATCCTTATGACAGAAAAGAACGAAAGACTTCACTGTAATGAACCAAAGAAATCAAATTGCAGAATTGTAAATGCACTAGTGCAGGAATAATGTGTTTGCATGATCCAGGTAGAAATAATACTAAGCTTTGAAAAGAAAAATTAAAAAAAGGTAAGGTCAAACTTAGTTAAGCATGCACACCATGGATCCATCACACAATGCATAGAAATGAAATCGAACCTGAACTTTGTGAAAGAATAGAAGCATCTACTTAATTCATGCCTTGCATTAAAACGAAATCAACACACCTTTAATGAGAAAGAAGAATGCAAGGGAGAACGAGATGGGTTGGCTGGTCCTAGCCAACCAGCTCATTTCCCTATTTAAGAAACTTGGAAACTCAGTTCTAAGTAATGCATCAACATAGAATTAAAACACAAGATTGAAATAACATGGCGGAGTCCCTTTATATTAAATTTCAGAATCAACAAATGTACATGATGAAATCGAATCCAGCGCACAACAAGGGCGATACTAGAAAAATTATAAAATACCACAGTTATAGTAGCATTACTATCGCTCCATTTCCAATCTGAATCCTATGTTATATACATCCCTTTAGGCCTGCGGCCGTAACAAAATTACATTTAGCGTTATGATCTAAGCCTTTCAGCTATAACGAAATAACAACAACATTACATTCTAATCCTTTCGGTTGTAACAAAACTCTAAACTTAAGCATTTGGCCGACGACCTGATCTCTATCATATCCCTGACTTATCTCCGCTCTGAGCCCAACTCGAGATGACCGATTCTGGACGAGATGTCGGCATTAGGTAGTGAGCTATCATGGAAGTTTAGGATTTGCCAATAGTGCATGAATCCTACTTGCACTTGACCATGCTAAAGAAATGATTAATACGTTGCTTACCAAATACTTTTGGAAAGAAGATATTAGTTGCAAATAATATTAAAGGTATAAAATCTATAAAAATAATTAATTAAGTACATTTGTAACCCTTAAATATGAAATATAAAGTTAGTGCAGGAAAAGGAATGATTCTTGGAATAGTGCAGGAATAAGGAGGTTTTGAGGTTCAAACAGAGTTCTAAGGTTATGAATTTGAAGTAGGAAAGGGGTTAAAAATAAAGCAATTTAGCCTACCAATAGTGTCCACAATGATTCTTTCCCCTTGAAAATTTCCAGGTCGTCTTGGATCCCTTTCCTTGGGTGTGCCTCTAATAAGTGTTCGTCGAACCCTCACTATCGCTGAAATGTGATGAAGTGCTCTCATCATTTGTCGTTGGTTGGTCACTAACTGTTTTGGATCATTCCCCAATTTCCTTTCTGAAATACCCAAGTCCTGCATAACGAGGCAATTCCTCTACTTTTATGGGGTTCACAATGCCTTAGACATTAATGTCGAGGCCCTTTCCTTGGTACCCCATTTTCTTCAAAAATTTTGATCAAATTCCTGTATTATGTCTCTCAAAAGTAGTGAAATCATCATCCTGAAAAGTACATGAAATTAAAGAATCACTTTTTACCTCAGGTTGGTTATGATGCCATTTTTTTGAGGCCTCCTCCTTAGCTTGTAACTGGTATTTCAACCTTTGTTTCTTCTCCTCTACTTCTTATAGGAATCTCCTTAGTTCAACATTCTCTGCCTAAACTCTTTGGTTTATTTCTTTGAGTTCTTGGAGCCATGCCGCATTTGGTGCCCATTTAATCTTTGGTACAACACCTACTGAAATTTTTGTCTCGTTGCCTGAATCGAAACCTAAGTTGATGGGTCCATCTGTTGCGATTTGTTGTGTTATACAACAACCCCCCATTTCATAAAATTTTACTTTCAAAACTATAATATGAAATGGGTCCCTTTTAGATTAAATTGGTATCAACTTATCTTTCCTCAAAAGGTCTGGAAGCAAACAAAACATTATAAAACCTTTTGAGTAAACATATAATCGGTCTTACAATAAAAAATGAATAATTCTTTGTTATTGCGATAAAGCGATCGCAAGATCGCATATCGCAATAACCAAGGATGCATAACAAAGGACCCATTGGTTTTCCCGATGCGACGAGCGCGAATAACTATCGGCTATCGGGAAAATAAGCAATCATAATAAAAGGCCCCTCTCCTTGCTTCGATGCGATATCACTATGGACAATCGGGGAATGCGATATGAATACAACGAACAGTCTTCTCCTAAAAGCTCCCGATGCGAATTAGTGATATCGCTATCAGCGATCGGGGATTCCGCAATGACATAAATTAAACCACTCGAGCATTCCTCCGATCCCCGATTGCGATAAATCTAAGCGCGACTTTCAACAAGGATTGATGTGGCTTGGGTATATTGTCTTAATTATTATTAAAAGCCTTTCTCTTCCCGATAGTGATTCACTTGCGCCCAACCGCCAAAAAATCAAATCCATGCTTAAAGGGACTATTCGGCAAATAAAGCATATGATGAACATTTAAATGATTGGCAGGTTTAAATGCCCAATTAATGGAGCAGTTATGCCAAAATCTCCTCAGAGATTGTATTCGTGGGAGCCTTATGTTAATCCTCCATTATTCATTGATTGGCATAATTCTTTCATACTTGGTTTTCGCCATCTACTCTCCGCATTACATTCATTTTATCTCCTGTGCAGAACTCCTCCGCAGTAGCAAGTTCAGGCCAAATGGGGAAGAAATATAAGAAATTTGGAACAACTTCGGCCTCTATGGTAACAAGACAACACGTTGCCGATCCGGGACCAAGTAAAAAGGGATTAATTTCAGACACCGCATGTCTTGGTCTCGGTAATACTACTTGGCAGGGCATCTACAACTTGGTCAAGGCTGAAGAACCTCAGCAAACATCAGTACAAGCTACAGCAGGTTCGAACCGGAAATCAGAGGCTACTCTAAAGGATTTGGCCGATTCTTACCTACACAGGATAGCGGCTCGAGAGAAAATTCTCCCATACAGAGATGTGGTTAGATGGGCAGTTGAAGCAATTCCAATTACGAACAGAACATTCTCCACTATTGATGGGAGAGTATTCGGTTCGTTCCAGCCCAATGATTTGAGACAAATGTACCATTTTCCCGAACCAGAGAAGAAGTATAACAAAGCATTTATGGAGAAATTCAGAGATGAAAATGAAACTGAGTCAGCGCGTATACGGGAATGGATACAGAACCCAGGGAAACACAAGCATGAGTCTTCGGGTAAGTACTCTGTCGATTCCTTGTGTTCTCCTTATTGTTATGCTGGAGCTATGATGTGTCAAATTTGGGGATTGCATGACTCCTCAAAATTTTCCATTGAGATGGTACCTTTGATGGAAGCAACATGCAATAGTGAAATCATGGATTGGGTGAATATATTGTCTGATGAGTTAGCAACAACTATTCTTGAATTCAGAAATAAATCTTGTGTTACTGATAGATTCATCCCTCCATTTTACTTTAGTGCCTACATCTTAGACACCCTCTGTTTTAATTCCGAGTTTCCTGTGTTGGGGTGGAGATGGACTCCACAAGACCCCATGCCCATTCATATCTATCATCAGAAATTATGGAAATCCCATTATAAACACCACCTATATCAAGTCTGCAATGGATTCATGTTACCTATTTACTATGCAATTTTTGATAAACCTGCTCCTAAGATTTCCTCTCAAGCAGAGATTGACTTGACAACCTTAGGAACCTGGTTCAGAGAAGAAAAATTTACTTATCTAAGAGTTTTTGGTAGCCAGGCCATGCCTCATGTCCTCCCCTTGTATATACCAGACAAACTATTAGCTCGAGAAATAGCATATCAGGTTACATCCGCATCACCTACAAAGACTTTAAGGAATTCAAAGAAGCAAGTCTGGCCTCCTTTTCCTCTAAGGTGTGGCATCTACACTCTGCATGATTACAAGCATGCAGAGAAAGAGGCAGAAAATATTAATATACTGAATCTCACCTCCCTTCCTAACAGATGATATGATCCAAACAAAGTCGTCTATAATGTTCTAAAGCAGGCCAAACTCACTAAATTTGAACATAAAGAAGATGAGTTTGATGACCTTTTCTCCTCGGCCGAGTCGCTATTTCAGGTGCAAGCGATAGCTAAAATGAGATACCATGACGACGGGTTAGTTGAATTTAACAAACTTAGGGAACAGAGGTTGCAAACTCTGCCTCTAGATTTGTTAGCCACTGCCCCAATGACATAGTCAAACCAGCCTAAACAACAACTTACCAACGAACCCCCTGCTACATCAGAAATTTTTGAAGAAGTCCAAAGAAGAGAGCAGGAGGAACTTCAGAGGATAGAACAAGAGGAAGCACATAGGAAAGAGCAGGAGGAACTTCGGAGGATAGAACAAGAGGAAGTTCAAAGGAAAGAACAAGAGAAAATACATGAGGAGGAACAGAGAAGGCAACAAGAGCGGAGCAGCACGGATGTGAATGTCGACACTCAGATTGATCCAAGATTGCTCCAGGAATGGCAACAATTTGATTCAATTATAAGCAATCTTGAGAGTTCAAGGGATTCTGATACATCCAAAGCGGCCAATACACAGGATACAACATCGAAAGAGGTTCCAAGAGAAGGAACCAGCGGTCTACCCCCTACTACAGAATTAGAAATAATTCCCAAGGATCCTTTGGATCAAATCATTTTGCAGGTGGAGGATATTCCTCCATTGGATGTTTTCTATAGCCCAAAACACAGGTTGTAATAAAGCGACAGAGGAAAAGGAGAAGGATTGATCAACCTTCCCTGTTCCCTGAACAAACAGTAACAGCCAATGTAGTGTGGAAGGAGGAATTAGATCCTTCCAATGACTTGACAAAGTTGTCCCAATATGCTGGAGCCTATTCAGTGGCCACCATGGACAAGGTGTTTTGTCAATTTAGTATTCCTAAATTGATATCATTAATTGTCAACCCAGGGCTCATAAGCTGATGAAGTGAAGGTGTACTATATGTACTTAAGCAACCTCTTAAAGCTTTTTGTCTTTGGGGTGTTGTTTGTGGTTAATTTATCTTCCTAAGATGGAGTGATGTATTTATAAACAGATGAGTGATGGTGTGTGTAAGGTGAATTCTAGATGAGTGAAGGTGTGTGATTAGTGGTTTCTAACTACTTGCTGAAAAGAAAAACTTGAAGGAAATAAATGAATTGAAATGAACTGAAAGCAAAGAACCACTTTCTAATGGCATTAGACACCATTCATGCTGTTGCAAATAAAAGGTAAGAAAATCACTTAAAAGACCAATGATAATGTTTATCTCTTCCTAACTCTCTGCCTCTAACACATAGTACTGTGTAAGACACGATTAGGAAGTAGCTAAAGATAAGTCTAAGAAATGATAAAAATGAGAAAAGTCTACTTTAAAGACTAGTTATAATGTTTTGCTCTTTCTAACACTCTGCCTCTAACACATAGTATTGTGTAAAGCACGATTAGAAAGTAGTTAAAGAGTAGTATAGAAAGTACCCAAAGTCAGCTGCAAGTTATTAGTATTCTGATCTCAAAAAGATAAACAATTTATAATAAAGAGACCATTCATATGTTAGCAGGCAGATTTGAGAAATAAAGCTAAAAATCAGCTATGAAAATAAAGTAAAGGCAGAAACTTTGAATCTGTCAACTGAAACTACCACTAGATATAAAGCAAATACATAAACACAATCAATCCCGGGTTAAAAACCTGCAAAAGAACAATGTTGATCAGCTTAAAATAAAGGCTGGAAATGAAATAACATAAAGGTGAATTACGCTGTACATGTATCAAGAAAAAGAAATGCTGAATGAAAATAAGGAAATGCTGAACATAAAATACTGTACAAGGCTAACATGAACAGGGGCCCTCCATTCATATAACCCAAAGAAGACTCAAGGTATTGAAGACTTCAAAACAACACTGCTTCTATTACTCCATATGCAGAAAATCACAGTCAAGAGTGCTAGAATAGCACTATTAAAACAGAGTCTTGAAATGCACTAAAATTATAACAAGTTCATAACAACACAACAATTAAAAAGTCAAATAAGTGTACGTAGATGCAAGTTTTTATAGGCATCTGAAAGATAGCCTAATGCGTACAGCTAAAACTGAAAAACAACTAACTGTCATGCGTAATTAAGGTTCAAAACACGTCATAGGCCTGCGTGGATGAGTTGGAGGTTCTGGTCATTATGGTTGAATCTAGAGTTGGATTATGTCTCCCACAACCTGCATAACACGGACAAGTCACCGTTTGAGCTGACGTGACCCAACAGCTTACGCATCACCGTTAAACTGCCTTTGTTGACCGTAACTTGCCCCTTGTTGACCGGAGGTGCAGATGACGTGGATGGCTGAACCAATAGCACAGGAACCTCGAGCACCTTGATTCCTAAGTGCCCATGTGGCTCATTTGGAATAATGGCACGTGGAACCTTGAGATTAACAAAAAGGCTGCGGAATCACCAGATGGCTGCGGAATCGACAGAGGGCTGCGGAATGCCTGTAAATATGTCAAAATCTAAACAAAACAGTCACACATTAGCAAATCTCACTTGATCATGCTTAATGACATCTAATGTAATGATCTGGGTGGTTTTCATTGAAACTGAGGCAAAAGAGAGAGGTAAGTGATGAAAAACAGTAGGTAATAGTGGATGGTGAGGTGTAAGTTAGAGGCTCTACATACCCCCACTACGAGAGCATTGCATGTCCTTATGCAAAAAAACTGCTTAATCAACTTGTTGTGATGCCTCTGCCAAGACATCTAATCTTCTTCTCTTCCTCCGTGTAGGGATATCAATTCTCGGTCTTTTCATCAGACATCTGAATCTCAAATTAATTAAATCTCTGTTTAGCCTCCTGCATCTTTTTCTGAACTTTTTGTTTTCCTTTTGCAACAGACCCATATGAAGCATGGTGTTATCTTGGATCATCTTATCCACTTTAGATTGCTCTTGGAACCTTGAGATTAACAAAAAGGCTGCGGAATCACCAGATGGCTGCGGAATCAGCAGATGGATGCGGAATCGGCAGAGGGCTGCGGAATGCCTGTAAATATGTCAAAATCTAAACAAAATAGTCACACATTAGCAAAGCTCACTTGATCATGCTTAATGACATCTAATGTAATGATCTGGGTGGTTTTCATTGAAACTGAGGCAAAAGAGAGAGGTAAGTGATGAAAAACAATAGGTAATAGTGGATGGTGAGGTGTAAGTTAGAGGCTCTACACCTAGTGCTGTGTAAAAATTTGTTTTCTGCGTTCCAACCCTGAGAAGTTTTCGTAAACATGGTTAATCCCGATGAGACTGTGGACCTGGACCTGGTCATGGAGGACATATTGTCGGTTTGGGGCAAAGACCCGACAGCGAAAAACGTTGATCGATACTTTGGAGCTGCAGGGAATTTTAGATCAGGCTCTCTGTCACCGGAAACGCTCAAAATCAACCAATCTTCTTTCCAGCTCACTCAAGGTTATGACGAAACTGCATTGTTCCAACATGATCTCCAAGTTCCTCAGCAGGCAGTCGAGCAGTCGACCAAGCCAGTCGAAGATTCACTGCATGCATCTTATCGCCATACGAGCCATGGAGGAAAAGGGAAATCCCTTGCCATGGAACCTGTTTTATCTGGGGGTTTAGAGGATATAGTGAACTTCATTTCTAGTACAGACCGGGCGGGAGAGAAAGGGACAGGTAGACTGTTAGCGCTAACAAGGGTGTCCATCGGAAAGGAGCCACGGGAGCCGAAGGGGAATGATAGGCGGACACCAGAAGCATATGATTTCTCCGCGGACTTTCCAAAGACATCTCCCGCAGAAGGCCCGGGCTTTCAAGTAACCCCCACACCACATGCAACTATGATAAGGGAATCCCAGGACGTTCTTTTACATGATAGACTTGAGTCAGGTTTCGCTCAAACAAACCCTAGCCTGGAAGGGCCCAATGCAAACAGGGCGGTAACAGAGGAAGACATCGGCGGGAAGAAAAAAGGGGAAAAGCGGAAAAAATAGGGACCTATTGGTCAAAAGGAACGGGAAGGGAACCTGGTCCTGGGAATGGAAGTGAGCATTGAGGAAGCGCTGGAGGTGGCGGAATGTACTGTGGTGGGAAGGGCACGAGGGAAGAAATTCTCTTCTGGTTTCATTCAAGAATGGGGAGAAAAGAATTGGTCGGCAGGCTAAGATAGGGTTTTCGAAGCATCGATCTTAGCGAAAGGATGGTTTATGCTAAGGTTTAAGAATAAAGAGGCAGCGGATTGGGTGTGTGCAAGGAATTGGGTTATAGGGAACATTCCAGTCCTCATGAAGAAATGGACACCCTTGTTTGATGTTGTCCATGAAGAAACTGATACCTTTCCAGTATGGGTCAGGGCACCGGGGCTGCCATTGTTCCTATGGACGGAATCTGTTTTTAAAGCTATAGGGGATAGATTGGGAAACTATCTGGGGGCAGATATGTCTTTCTTGGAAACCCGGAACAGAGCCATGGCGCGGATTCTAGTTTGTCTGAAGCCAGGCGCAGGTTTGGAAAAAAAGATAAACCTCCAATACACGGATCTTGTATTTGAACAGATACTGGACTATGAATACCTGCCCTTCTGGTGCCACAGGTGCCATGAATACGGGAACTTAGCCAAAGAATGTCCCCTTGGTCGGCGCAGGCGAAGATACCAGAGGGTTAATATGCAGTGGGAGTCGGATTATAACCCCTAGTCATATCGTGCAAGGAAAGGAGCCACCTTCAGCGATGACACTAGCAGTATCAGAGACAGTGGCACAAAAGGAACAAATGCCGGACTCAGTAGTGCAGGATATTGAGCCCTCGTCCGAGATCAAAGAGCTGGATCAGGAGAACTTGCCAGCAAAAGTGGAGCCACCTGAGGGGTTGACACTGCCTTCCGATGGAGCAATGGGTATGTGCATTGATCCATCTTCCCCCCCTCTTCATAATTCTGATTCTATGGATCTTCGTTTGGACATGTCTAATACATGTACACATGACCAGTCAAATATTATTGATAGAATTTTAAAATCTGATGAAAATCTCGATGGGCTCGGAATCGAAGACCTCTCGGCTGCGATGTCGTCTCTAGACCTGAATAGTGAAAGTGTGTCTCTGAAGCCTGGTCCCTCGACTGTTTTCCCCCCGTGCCCTTACAATCTTCGTTCCCTAGATAACAAGCCATCTACCTCAGTGTCTGTAGGTGGTATTGGTTCGCTCCCTTCACACAGCCTTTCAAGGAAAAAAAGAGGCCGCAAATCCAATCTCTCAATGGCCCAGTTAAAAGCTAAATTTGATGTTGCAGATGGAAAACAACAGTCCATTACAGGGGCGCTTAGAGCAGCGCAGGCCCCGGAAGAGGTTATAAAATGATCTTGACCTCTTGGAACTGTAGGGGCCTAGCCAGTAAGCCCAAAAAACTGGCAATAAGAGACATGTTTTTAAATTCCAAAACAGACATTCTTTTCCTTCAGGAGACCCTTGGTAAAGGTGTTGAAGTGGAAGCTACTTTAAATGCCTTATTACCTAGATGGATTTTTTCTGCTATTGATGTTGAAGGTCACTCAGGAGGTTTGGCAATAGGTTACAGGGAAGGAAGAGTTAAGGCTAGAAATCAGTGGGGGACGAAACAGGCAATGGGAATGGAGGTCCAGTCTACGGATCTTTCTTTTCCCCTCAATATCTGTAATATTTATGGGCCCTGCCTAGAGAGGGTGCCTTTTTGGAATGAGTTGATGTCAAAATCTTTCTTATAGAACAAAAGTTTGGTGCTGAAAGGGGATTTAAATTTCTCTATAGGAAGAGTGGAGGCTTGGGGCCCTTTGGCAAGGGAAGACCCCATGTCTGATTTTTTCCTAAATATGTTCACAACAAACAATTTAATTGATGTCAACCTGCTTAAAATGAAGCCAACATGGAGGAACAGGAGAACAGGGGAGGCCAGAGTGTCAAAAAGGCTGGATCGGTTTCTTATTAATGAAGAGCTTGCATCTCGGATCCCTATGTTCCGCCAATGGATTGTAGAAGGACGTTGTTCAGACCATTTCCCTATTCACTTAGAACTCTCTACTCCTCCTCCAAAACCTCCTGCTCCTTTTAAATTTAATTCTTCCTGGTTACATGAGGATTCATATATTACCTTATTCAAGCAAACTTGGAAACACCCTGATGTAAATTCTCATGAGGACAAAAGTTTCATGTTTATGGAGAACCTTAAAATATTGAAGAAAGCCACCATAAGCTGGGCAAAAGCCAGAAAGGAAGCCCAAAATGAGGATTTGACTAAAGTATGTGAGGAGCTGAAAAAATTGGAAAGCATAGAAGAGGATGGATACGAGTCTCGAGACTCCAAGGATAAAATTCTTCACCTTGAGAAGACCAAGAATCAAATTCTGTTGGCAAAAGAGGAGGAAGGAGACTAAAGAGCAGAGCAATTTGGTTAAAGGCTGGGGATGAAAACACCAAATTCTTTCATAATTTTGCTAAAGGGAGGAAGTCTGCAAATACTATCTGGGCTCTCAAAAATGAGGAAGGAAGGGAAGTGCAGACTTTCAAATCCCTTTCAGAATTAGGGAAAAGACATTTCCAAAATCTTTTCACTGACCCTCGAGAGGCCACAATTGCTGAGGTAATAAGGACCGCTCAATGTTTCACCAGTTTCATTGAGGAGGATGAAGCAGAGGACATTCAGTGCCAGGTAACAAAGGAGGAAGTGGAATCAACAATAAAATCCATGGCGAAAGAGAAAAGTCCTGGGCCAGATGGTTGGTCCATTGAAATCTTTCTCCATTTTTTTTATTTAATAGGAGCGGAAATCACCGAGGTGGTGGAAGAATCTAGGGAAAAAGGTGAGGTTTACAGCCCCTTTAATTCTACCTTTATAGCTCTCATCCCAAAGAAGGAAGATCCTCAAATCTTTGAGGATTTCAGGCCAATTTCGCTATGCAATAGCATCTATAAAATCATAGCAAAGGTTATTGCGAATCCAATCAAACCTATTATGTCGAGACACATCTCAATGGAGCAATTTGGGTTCTTATCGGGCAGGCAAATTCACGAAGCAATAGGAGTTTCCCAGGAAGTCTTGCACAGTGTTCGTCAGAAGAACAGGAAGGGTGATGTCATTAAAATTGACTTATCCAAAGCCTATGACAGAATAAGTTGGTTATATATCAGGTTACTTCTAACCCATCTTGGTTTCAAAAATGAATTTATCAGCTGGATTATGGCCTGTATTTCGAATGTCAATTATGCAATTCTTATCAACGGAGCAGCCACATCCTTTTTCAAAGGACAACGAGGCTTGAGGCAGGGATGCCCCCTGTCTCCCCTTCTCTTCCTGCTAGTGGCAAAGGGGCTCAGTCAGCTAATCCACAAAGCCAGAAGGGAGGGGAAGGTAAAAGGTATTGAAGTAGCCACTAACTTATTCATTTCACATATCCTCTTTGTAGATGATATCTTGATTTTCACTAGTACTGAGCAAATTGAGATAAAGGAATTAAAAATCATCTTAGAGCTGTTTCTGAAAGCAACAGGAATGCAGATAAACTCCAAAAAATCGCAGCTGATAATGACAGGTATTCAAGCACAAGAAAGGACAAGACTCCAGTCTTTTTTCCCTTTCCAGCCGAGCAACTTGGACCTCCCCTTCAAGTATCTAGGCTTCTGGCTTAAACTAAATGCCTATAAAAAGGAGGACTGGAACTGGCTGATTGCAAAGATAGAATCCAAAATTGCTCACTGGAGTTTCAAATGGCTCTTTAGAGCAGGGAGACTGACTCTTATCAAATCAGTGCTTTTGGCTATTCCAGTTTATTGGGCTGCTCTAACTTGGGTCCCAAAAGGCATATTGGAAAATATCAGAAGACTATGCAGCAGATTCTTATGGGACGGCTCAAAGGAAAATTCGGTGCTTCCATGGGTGGCTTGGGATAAAGTGGCTGGGACGAAGGAATGGGGAGGCTGGGGGATAAAAAGTCTTCCAGACTTTTGTATCTCTCTAGCAGCAAAATCGGGATGGAGACTTATAAAGATGGAAAATCTATGGACCAGGGTCGTAAAAAGGAAATATATTGACCCCATTCCTTTGGAAGATTGGATAAGAAACTTGGTAAAGAACAAGAAAAATGCCTCAGTGATATGGAAGGCAACTGTGGAATATTTCAAGATAACCAAACAAGGCTTGGCTTGGAAGATTGGGAATGGCAGGAACTTGAAGATTCGGAAAGACCCTTGGGTAGGGTGCAATGAAAAATATGCCTTATCCCATGGACTAATCAGGCATCTAGCTGAAAAGAACATTTTTACTCTAGATCAAGTGGAAAAGGTAGGACAATCAAACATGTGGAATCAGGCCTGGAAAGATGGAGAGGACCTAGATCTGGATCAAAGGTGGTGGAACGAATGGCACTCTTTTACCCAAGAACTCCTCCGCTCAAATGTTAGGATCAAAGAAAATTCAGACAGTCTGCTTTGGGCCCATGGAGAAACAAGGATTTATACACCAAAAGAAGGATACAAATTCATTTTTTCCAGGAAAGGCTAGGGAGAACCAGAGTGGTGGTCAAAACATATTTGAAAGCTAAAATGTCCTGCGAAGGCAAAAATCTTCTTCTGGTGTCTCCTAAAAAGGAAAATCCCAACCTGGGATATCCTTCAGTCTAGATTTATGCATGGCCCGGGGAGATGTCCTCTCTGTAAAATGGAAGAGGAATCAATCAGTCATCTTTTTCTAAACTGCACTGGAACTAAAATCATTTGGGGAGAAGTAGAGAAGCTGATGAACAAAAAACTGGACTGGGGCAATGGGAACTTGGATGAGACTTGGTCAAGCTGGTGGAAAAAATTTCCGGATGGGAACATGAGAAACCTTCCGCTTATAATCTGTTGGGGTGTATGGTTGGCCAAGAACAGAAGTATTTTTCAGGATAAGGACACCCCGACAATTGTCACTGCCACTCAAGTGGTGGCCATCTACTCCTCCATCCCGGAACCAGAGGCGAAAAACTCTCAAAAAGTTACTAAAACAGTACATATCAATGAGAACATAACCTGGGCTTTCTTTGATGGAGCCTCTCAAAACAACCAAGAAGGAGCTGGTATTATCATTCATCTAAACTCAAGCCACTCCCTCAAAGCCTCGGTTGGATTGGGGTCAGGTTCAAACAATTTTGCCGAACTGTCTGCCTTGAGACTCATCCTATGTTGGCTAATTCAAAGAAGCACTTTCGCTATTCAGGTCTTTGGAGACTCACTCAATGTTATAAACTAGGTAAACGGAAAGAGCACATGCAAAAACCAAATTCTGAAACCTATGTTGGAGGAACTGCAGATTTTAAAAGCATCCTTTAACTCTTTCTCTCTATGCCATATCTACAGGGAAAGCAATGAACACGCGGACAACCTTTCTAAGGAAGGTCTACAGCAGAATTTGGGAGGCTAGAAAATAGAGGAAGTTTGCCAAGGACAGGTTCAGACGTTAGAATTGCCACCATATACATAATATTTCAGCAGCTGTTGCATCACTTATGTCTTTATTTCTTTCTTTATGCATAGAAAAAACAAAAACTGACTTTACTTAAAAACTATATAAACTTATTATTTTTGTTACTTTCAGGACAAGCTTAAATCATGTCTAAATGGGTTGTTTTCCTCTCTGTTGAGGAGACCCATAGATCAGACCTGTGATTTTTGTTTCTAAATCCGTCGCGGATGTGAGGGCTTTCTGCTCTCGGTAGTAGCTTTTTAAGTGTTTTGGCAATATTGCTTCAACAATTTTTTTGCTTTATGAACAGTGGAACAAAATGGTAGCAAGGAGTGCTTTAGTTTGATTGCATGATCAATCAACTAGTAGATCTGTAAATGCTCAGCATATGCAATGTAACTTTTTATTTTCTTAATAAAAAGTTCGCTTTTTCTTCAAAAAAAAAAAAAAAAAAAAAAATAAAATTTAAAAAAAATAAAGTTTACAGGTACATGTGAATTTGAATTTATAGTTGCAAGTGAAAGCAATAGGAAGGCTAGTAGAAACAACACATGGTTTTGGAAATCCATCAAAATATTCTATAGGGGTAAAAGGAAAAATAAAAATAGTTTACTAGCAATGGAAAAACAATTCATTCAAATAAATACTTTGAAATTTGAAAGATGAATTTCATCAAAATATTTGGAAATATTATTCAAAATATATTGTTTTTTTTTCCAAATATTTTGTGACAAAATAAAGTATTCAAAAGATGATAAAAAGAAAAACGACAGAAATAGAACTCAAAGGCAGAGCAATAAGATTTACGAGGGTAGTTAGGTGATTTTGTGAAGACAAACTCAACATTTTTCCAGATTTCAAGGGCATGAAGATCAGTGTAAGATACCTAGCAGCAGAAAATCAGCAGATTGAGGATCATTTTTGCAGATTTTCAGTAGTCACTAAATCAATTTTAGATTTCAATGCAAGACATTTGGAAACAATTTAATATTTCCAGCAGATAATTTGGAGATATTATGTTATTTTAGTTTATTATTTAGATTTTTCCATAAATTGTTAGAGAATGTTTTGTAATCAATTCCTTTTCTGGAACTTGAAGATATTTTAGCAGAAATTCTATAAATATGTTGTAATAGGACTTAGAGTGTATTGACTTTTGTATGGAAAAAAAGGACTATTGATGTAAATTTGTTTCACAAGTTCCAGTGGACAAATTTTCAGTAATACATAAGCTTTTCAGGATTCTTGTATCAGATTTTGTTGATGAAGTGATATTCTCTCTTGTTATTTTATTTTTCTTTCTCTATAATTTCACATGTGCTTCTGATCTATTTTGTTCAAAGAAAATAAAGAATTTGAATTTGTTTCAATACACTCAATTATGTCTTTTGAACAATTTCGATGTTTTCAAATGAAGTTAAGCAATAGAATTCTTAATTTCTCTATGTTTAACGGATACTTAGTCATTTCTTCTTTCCCATACCATCAAGCATCTAAGATCCAACGAATATGCCTACCTTTCCCTGTTAAGCTCATCTGTCATTACTGAAAAGAACCACCTAAAGAAAATTGACTCCATTTCCCAATAGTCCCTTCTTACACTATCATCCAAACAATCAAATAATCAATTCAAAAACTAAACCTTAAACTTTCACATCTAGCCTAATTGTAAAAGAAAAAAAATCTAAATCTAACATAGAGATCCCTCTCTAAGTTTAGGAGGGCTAGCTTCTAGACTTGAAAGTGGTTTTGGGGTTACCGTTGAATTTCTTTCATAGTCTTAAGAAATACAGAGTGCTAACAATAGTAGAGACCATACTAGGGATTGAACCCTTTATCTTCCTCAGGAAAGATGATCAAATTTCAAATCTGATTGTTGGTGGTGGACAACAGTCAGATCTATGAAGGTTAAAGCATTCACCTGGCGAATCCATGTTAAAGAATCTAGAGCTAAAATCTTTCATGGTGACTCCACTAACCGAAGAATCCAGAGCTTAAATTGCATAGCTGGTTGTTGCATTAGTCATGATGTCACAATATGTAAAAGTTTATCTTTTTGTTGAAGTTGTAAAGGAATTCTGGGACAAGTTTGCATATTATCAAATTGATGAATTTTTTTCAACATTCGTGTTTTATTGTTTGAAATCATGCAAATTTTCATCCGAGATTAAAGGTTGTTTTCTCGAGTCATTTGTTGAAAGACTTGAGAAGGATATCGAATTCTTAAATACTTAGATTCGGTCCTACAGTTTCCAAGATCCAAAACAGTCCTTTGAAAATTTTCCTTCGCTAAAATAAGAGGAGATTGCACTGCCCTTTGATTTTTAGATTGATGAATATTCTGTTTTTGAACAAAAGATTTACATTGTACAGTTAAAATTGTGGTTTAACATTGAGGATACAACTCAAAAACTAAGACATGTTAAACTAGTCAATGAATACTTGGAGGATCAACTAATAGATCATTTCTTTACTGATCTCGTAATAGACTACATGAAGGGTTTTATCAGCTTGAGTTTTCAGCCATGTTTTCTATATGAGAACCAGATCCATCATTAGTTGCCATTGTTACTACATTTTCCAGCTTTAATTTTGTTGACGTGTAGTCAAGCAATCCACTTATTTCAGCAACTACTTGATTGGCTTCATTGGCATTTTTGTGTCATTTGATTCAGCAGCTTCTCAGTTGTTAGGGTAGATTGGTATGTACAAAAATAAGCTCCACTCTTTGAGCATTATTTTCAGTTTCAATTTGCAGTAGAGTTTTTAGTTTTCAGTATACAGTTTAGATTTTAGTTTGAAGAATGGATTTGATTCGGTTTGAGGATTAGAACACATTATCAATTGATTTTCAATTGTAGAAGTTTCATGGCAGAGCATGTTGCAGACTTGGGATAAGCCCAATGGATCAAGGCTACTAGTCTACGGTGTTCTTTGACACCTCACTAGGAGGATGTCATCCCCATTAGAGCCGTTGTTAGGGTCCTATAATATAGGTAATATGTTTTCACAGTTATCTATTTTTGGAATATGTTGGTAAAGTTTAGCCTTCGAATCACTAGGTGTCATAGCCTAAAGGTTGCTTGTCCAAGGAGCCATTTAGTTTTTGAAGTCGAGTGGCCAAGAAAAAGTATGGATGTTTGGGAGATTTTTTGCATATAAATTCTAGTTGAGATCATGTTGCAGGTGTTTTCATGGTAAAGTGCTCAGAAGAATATTTCCAACTGTATATCTAGTGCTTCAAACCGACTTTTGGATCAAAAGATAGGGCAAGTTGAAGTCTACTCCTCAAAACCACAAAACAAAGAAAAATGCTCGTGTGAAAATTATTTATTTGAAAATAATAAAATATATAAACTATATGCAACACATTTATTTATCATACGCCAACCAAAGTCAAAAATCCAAAAGTCAAAGCCTATCACCCACCCCGCACTTCAATACTAAATCACCCTACTGCCTTATGCTCCTGCTTGACTCCCTAGATCCCCTCCTAAAAACCATTTACTACCTACCCCTTATGGAAACAACATTTTTCCTATATATTTAAATTATGGCGAAAATACATTTAAATTGTGATGGGGAATTATATAAGGGGAAATTTCATATGTTATGAAATATGTTTACGAATGGAGGAGGATGAGTCAAAGGCTAGAAAGTATATAAAGAAATGTTTCATACATTTATGAAATATTTTTATGCATGGGAGGTTGAGTGAAAACAATACTCATGTAAATGAGTTTTATAGATAGGAGGATAAGTAAAACAAGACTTACAGATGTAAAAAGAATTTACAGGGACAAGGGAAACAAAGTTTACAAGTACATGTGAATTTGAATTTACATTTGTCGGTGAAAGAAAAAGGAAGGCCATTAAAAACAACACATGGTTTTGGAAATCCATCTAAATATTCTAGAAAGATAAAAGGAAAAATAAAAGTACTTTACTAGCCATGGAAAAACAACACATTGGTTTCAAAATCCATGGATTTACAAAACAACACATGGGTTTCATAAATTTACATGTGCAAGTAAATGAAGTTACATGTGAAATAAAATTTTGGCTTAAATTTACAGGTGCAACTAAATGAAGCTACAGGTCAAATAAAATTTAGGGTGGAAATATTTTTATGGATGGGAGGCTGAGTGAAAATAATACTCATGTAAATGAGTTTTACAGATAGGAGGATAAGTAAAACAAGACTTACATATGTAAAAATAATTTATAGTATAAGGGAAACAAAGTTTACAAGTACATGTGAATTTGAATTTACACTTGCAGGTGAAAGCAAATGGAAGGCCAGTAGAAACAACACATGGTTTTGGAAATCCATCAAAATATTCTACAAGGGTAAAAGGCAAAATAGCCATGGAAAAGCAAGACATTGGTTTCAAAATCCATGGATTTACAAAACAATATGGGTTTCAAAATCCATGGGAAGAGAAAACAAGTCATGAAATTTGAAAAAAAGCCATGGATTTTGGAAACAACACATGGATTTGAAAACAATATGGTTTTATAAATCATTCAAATAAATACTTTGAAATTTGAATTATGAATTTCATGAAAATATTTGGAAAAATTATTCAAAATATATTATTTTTTCTTTTTCCAAATATTTTATGATAAAATAAAGTATTCAAATAATGATAAAAAGAAAAAATGACAGAAATAGAACTCAAAACATAGCAATCATATTTAAGAGGGCAGTTACTTGATTTTGTGAAGACATTTTCAACCTTTTTCCATATTTCAAGGGCATAAAGATCAATCTAAGACACCTAGCAGCAGAAGATCAATAGATTGAGGATCATTTTTGCAGATTTCTAGTAGTCAGTGAACCAATTCCATATTTCAATGCAAGATACTTGCAAACAGTTCAATGTTTCCAGCAGATAATTTAGAGATATTATGTTATTTTTAGTTTATTATTTGGATTTTTCCAGAAATTGTTAGAGAATATTTTGCAATTAGTTCTTTCTTTGGAATTTGAAGATAGTTTAGCGAAAATTCTATAAATATGTTGTAATAAGGCTTAGAGTGTGTTGATTTTTGTATGGAAAAAAATGGCTATTGATGTAAAGTTTTTCCACAAGTTCTAGTGGACAAATTTACAGTAATACAGAAGTTTTGCAGGATTCATGTATCAAATTTTGTTGGTGAAGTGATATTCTCTCTTGTTATTGTGCATTAGAGAACTTTTGAGGTCTCAAAATGGGCATCTTAAGAAAAATGTACAACCAAAATAAAATTGATAAGAACCAATAGGATTCAATATGATGATGTCAACGATGAGGGATGATTCACCATTTTTGGGGTAAAAAACTGAAAATATTAAAAAATAATAAAATAATAAAACTATTTTTTGAACTTATATTTTCAACTTATCTCCTTAAGGTTTTACTCAAATTTCGAGTGGGAGTACTCGTTGAATGAAAAAATTTATTCCTCATCCAAGGAGTACCCATGTTGCATACTTTCGATGGACCCTTACTACATGAAAAATGAGAAATACATGAAAAAACGTGATTGAAATCATGTTTTTCATGTATTTCTCATTTTTTGTGTAGCAGGGTCCATCGAAACTATGCAACATGGGTACTCCTTGGATGGAGAATCAAATTATGCATCCAATGAGTGTTACCATTTGAAATTTAAGTAAACCCATAGGGAGATAAGTTGAAAAAGTAGTTTTTCTTTTTTCCCTCTAAAATTTGATGATGTAATCTACTCTTATTTTATTATTTCCACTATTATTTTATAATTTCCTTAGGAGGCCCATTTAATACTTCAAAACTCCCCTAATGGTTTTCCTTTCTTTGTAATTTCACATATGCTTCTCATCTATTTTTTCCAAATAAAATAAAGAATACGAATTTGTTTAAATACACTCAATTTTGCCTTTTGAACAATTTCGATGTTTTCAACCGAAGTTAAGCAATAGAATTCTTAATATATCTATGTTTAATGGATACTTAGTCATTTCTTTTTCCCATCTCATCAAGCATATAAGATCCAACGAATCTGCCTACCTTTCCTTGTTAAACTTATCTGTCACTGTTGAAAAGATCCACCTAAAGCAAATTGACTCCATTGCCCATGGTCCCTTCTTACATTATCAACCAAACAATCAAACAATAAATTCAAAAACCAAGCCTTGAACTTTCACATCTAGCCTAAAATCTAAATTCAAATAAAGCTAAATCTAACAAAGAGATCCCTCTCTAAGTTTAGGAGGCCTAGCTTCTAGACTTGAAAGTGGTTTCGTGGTTACCTTTGCATTTCTTTCACAGTCTTAAGAAATACAGAGTGTTAACACCCGGAGGGCTTGTAAAAGAGGGTAAATGTGGGGAGGGGTATTTACAGCCAAACCTCTAACAAACTTCTCTATGATGAATCATTTCCCAAAGGAAGTTCAAAAACGACAAGTTTCAAGGAATTTATTGTCTCAAAACTCATGCCACTCACTCCAAAATCTACTAAAAATGGGCCTTTTCACTAATAATTCAACATTATTTCATATCGTCTCCCTATTTCGTGTTGAGAGAAACTAACCTAGTAAACCCTTGTTGAAATGTGTCAAGGCTTGCACAACAAAGCATTTGCTAGCTCAAGTAAATGGCATTAACTGCCTTCTTGGTAATCATTTCATTATTTTTCTTTTTATTATTTTATATCTCCCTTGCTTGTCCTACAATCATAAATTGAGTTGGGTCATTGGCCCCTAGCTCATTATCTTCCCCTCTTTCCTTCTCTCTCATCCCACTCTTTCTCATAGGGCATAACTTTGCAATGAACCCTTTCCTTAGCATATAATTTTCCAAAGAACATCATATTCACCTCAATCATGAAGACACACTCCTTACAAAATAGTGACCACAAAATGGTTGCCACCACTCTAACCCAAAACATCCTCTCCCTTGGGCTCTCACTCTTTCAACCATTTTTTTTCTTGTTGAGTCACCTATAACTTTCCAACATTTTTCATCACCCTTAACCCATAGCCTTACTAAGGCTTTCTCCTCATCGCTCATGCCACATCTTGAGACAAATACCCTATCGTTTGAACCTTAGCTTTAAATTGTTCCCACTTGGCCAATTTCCTCCCTTGGTGCCCTAGCACTCTAGATACACTCATTATGAGTGCCAACCTTACATGCCTTATGTTGCAACAAAATGCATCTATTGTCCAACAAGGTGTCTCCTCCTTTAAAACTATAATCTTATGTGACAAATCCTTTTTCCTTTTGAAACTACAATCTAGTGTGACATCATCCTACTCAAATTGATCCTCACCTAACTCCGCTCCTCATCACAAGAATAATGGGCTTTCATCCTTGACTTGGACACTCATCTAGGACATTACTATTTGAGTGTAGGCCTCTTAGTGAATGGTATTTCTCAGCATTGAGTATGCCATCCATGATACTTATGTTTACCTATCATTTATGATTTTTCTCAGTGTGAGTCCATGACTCTAAATGCTAAAGAAACAAGGAAATTGACTCCCAAAGGAAATATAAAACCCAATCTAGATTTAATGTCACAATGCACATTATCCCTTCCCATGAAGTTAGAGAAAAATTCATAGACTAAAACCTGATGGAATGATTTTGTGGGCTACTTTTGCACTACAAGCCCTAAGCTATCATTAATGGAACCAACATAGCAACACTAATAAATTCAAGACAATTCATAGGGCTTATTTGATTTTATATTTATTTGTTAACCATTTTAATGTGCTCTATTGCTTCAATGGGTTACACGGGTAAAGCCATGTTGACAACAAAAAAAGGGCTAGAAAATCCTCTATGATTGAGATATTAGATGATGACACTTCCATTAGCTCATTTGGACCAATATTCACCAAAATAATGTGCTTCATTGACCAAAACATAAATTACACATGGGAAGAGGTATACAAGTTTTTCCAGAGGGAAAATCTAACGAAGGATGAACTATATTCCAAATTTTATAGTTGTGTTTGAAGGTATTAGCTACATAAGGTGGTTGCACATCCTCATTTCCTACCATGTGTATAAGCACCGGAATGGACTATAAAACACACCAACAACATTGAAAAATGCATGATAAAATATAATCATGGGATACATTGATGTATATTATAAGATCCCTGCTAAAGAAATAACTCTAGAAGAATGTTGGCTAAAAGATTTCAATATCATGCCTAAGGAATTAATGAAAACATAGTTGGTTAACAAGGGAATTTTTACGTCCTAACCCAACAAGGAATACCCAACTTATATGTTAAGGAGCCCCTTCTAGTTAATACCCACTACAATTTGCAGACTATAGAGTTGACTAAATGCAAAGACATTCAATGAAGGATGGGTAACTCTAATGCATTCCATTCCAGTTGCAAGAAACATTTTTAATTGGGATGACATCATCTCTCTGTCTTTAAAATATAGTATCAAGCAAGCCTAGAACCAAGAGGAGGGTCAACAACCTCAATTATTCATGGAATCCTTCCTCTTATATGTTTTATGTGTAAAGCATTCCTTCCTGTCATTGGCTAGCAACGAATCATTTAGGAAGAATCACTTCACATATATTGCTAGATTTTTTGGGAATCCAACTACATCCCATCTTATGCAAAAAACTTCCAAGACTTCTTAATCCCCCTCTATGAAGTCTTGTTCAATGCACCTATCCAGTATGCATGTTAGAAAAAGATAGAGAAGTAGTGGTAACAGTTGGGGACTAGTTTCTGGATAAGGATGGCACATTCTTAAGGATATTTGGAGCAACCAAAACTCCCCATTTTCTACCCAAATTCATCATCGAAAAGTTAATCCTGAAAGAGATATTATATCAAGTATATACAGGGGTAGGTGGAGCACTCTCACCTGATAATAATAATCCATGGCCACACATGCCATTTCATTTTAGATCCTAGCAATTGGAGGATACGAAGGAAGCCAGAGTTGAGTCTAATGCCTTGAATCTTTTCCACTTTGGGGAGATGACATTCCACAGATATGATCCCAAGTCTATAGTAAAAAATCATTGCAAAGCATACAAATATAGAAGGGATTATCATATAGAATCTTGGACCAATGGAGAGAGACAAAGAAAAAAGTATTGAACTATTCCAAGGTCATTTTCAGAATGGGATGCAATTCCTCCCAAAGAAAAAAAGAAAGATCTCAAGATAAGAAGAAATCCCTTTCCAAGAAGCAAGATTCTCATCTAGAAACAACTAAGATTGCATGTGAAGAAAATCTCAAATAAGCTAGCTCAGGATATTGAGCATAAAAGTAAGGAAAAAGAAAGAATACAGATGGAAAAGAGTAGAAAATAAAAGAAGAATAAGAGAGAAGAAGGCATGAATATGAAGAAATGAAGCACAAATAAGAAGCATAATCCAAGGCTAAGGAAGTGGCTCTCAAATCCCTACAAGAAATTCAAGGACCAAATACCCAAAATGGTGCAAGTTCATTGGATATTGACCAGGATCAACCAATAGAAACCATTATTACAAGTAGTGATTTACTGGTAAAAGAAATGGGAATCGCTCCAACCAAGGTAAGGAAAGTTGTTAACTTGGGTAGATTTGGGTGTGATCCTATATTGAACATATATTTGGAGCAGAAGGAAAATACCCTATCAACTCTCCACTTGCTTTCAGTGTCAATCACCATAGAAAGATCCATAATACCTAACATTAATGAAGACCTAATAATAGTGGCCTCAACATGCACATCGTTTTCACAAGTTACACAAAGAAATGTAAAATATGTCTTGGAAAATATGAAGTAAAGGGATCAACGCATAGCTAAGTTGGAGCAACATAACATATTACTAAGGGCTAAAAATAGAAACACAAAGAAAGAAGGTACCAAAATGGAAAACTATCAGGCATGCATCTACAAAGTGCATAAGTCATATACAAATACGGCCGAACAAATCTACCCACACCTCTAATAGCTAAAAAATATTTTTACCAAGTTGTTACCACTCTAGGAATCACCCAAAGAAAATGGTATTCAACTCAAAGGAGTGTTGAAAACTATAAATCAATTGAGACAATGGCCCAAATATTATCCTAATGCACCACAGAAAGTGTAACCTAGAATAAGTGAGGAAGAACTAGCTTATGACTATGTTGTTGTTAACAAAGCCTTGAAAAATGAAAGGAAATTGGAAAAGGATATCTCCAAATCAGGCCCAGTACCACCAGAACTACTCCTTAGCTAAAAGGTTGTCCAGAATGAATATATTTCCCTCCATTCGAGCATAGGGAGATAAGATACCAGATGACTAAGTTGAAAGAGAACTATATGATATGTTGAATGCTAGGGAATTTCCTTTCAATGTATTCACTAATAATCCCACCAACGACACCCTAAATAAACATATTGCATAACTCTCCAAACAACAAATAGTTATCAATTCATATGTGGTCTCATTGAGGAAAGAAGTGCATACTCTCTCCCAAATTACAATAGACTACCATGTCACTATAGAATGATTGTTACCCAATAGAATCAAAGATGATATCAAAACATTTCCCAATCTAGGCAACGTACCTCCATGAGATCATGGGGGTCCAAGTGAAAGACCCAATTATCTTATAACAGTTGTCAGCCTCACTTTTTGAAATTTTTTAATTACTTTCTTTATCACATTTGAATAGGACAAATAAGGATTTAAAAATTTGTCACTACCCTTGAGAGAGACAATAAGTCCCAAGAGGTAGTTACCCATGTAACCTATAAATGTATTGAATTCTAGTGAAAAGGGTTCGAGTTCTGGTTTTGGTTCTAGTTCGAGTTCTGGCTTCTCATTTTTTTACCTTTTTTTAGACTTTGGATTATTATATTTCTTTGAAATATAATACTAAGAAGTAGGAGAAGGCCACAAAGAAATTGGGATTGATTTGGCATGTGGTACAATGATACTAAATACACATCAAGAGTAGATTCATGTGTCTATGAATATTGTAATATTAACTATTGTTGGAGAATGAAATTTTTTGTTTAGTACTTAGTATTTTCTCACATTGTCACATTCTCTTTCATGTTGCTTTCTTCAATGAGTGGTAATTAGGACAATTGTTGACTATTCTATGTTTTCCATAATTAGTTAGATAATATCTGCCATGAAGTTAGCTAATTGTTTTCATGTCAAGGAAATGTCTTGTCTACTCACTCATCTCTTCTAATTCTGACTTTTTAGTAGTTGTTATATTATATTTGTTTCTTTGTTTGCAAACAATTAGTTTTTTGTTTATTTTACATATTTCATGTTGTAACGATCTTTCAATATCTCATAGCATCCAAAAACTTTAATCACTACCAAGCCAGAATATTGACGGTTCTCTTATCCCAAATGGTGTGAGGTCAAATTGGCAATTCATACTAGGGGGAACACATAATTAACCATTGTTGGGTCATTTATCTTTGTCAAAGGGGTCGTTATGATAAAATTCCCCTCTTGGAGGATTTGGTTAGGGAATTTTTTAGGGGAAAATTTCATCAATTGGTTGTTTTTTGGACATTTTCCTTCAAAAAAATTCACCCATTTTGTTTAAAAAATTGCCTTTTTTTTATATAGATATGATTAAATTTATAATATCTAATAGTAAATTACATGTTTTTACTGAATATTTGCCTACAATTTATATGTATGATTTTTCAAACTAGAATAGTTGTTTACAGGGAAAATTTTAAGAACCACCCTAAATTTACATGTATAATAAATGGGCGAATCTCCATGGTATATAGGAAAAATGGAAGGCGATTTGATCAATAATATGATATGTAGATATAATTTTTTGGCGAATCTCTCACTAGGCATGGCGAATATTTTACTCAATTATAAAAACTTGTGTTTATTGAATACACAAACAAAATCATTGCATTTCTTTAAAATATCTTTTGAAATCAAAATTACCGAAATTACATATTGATAATCTAATGGGTGTAAGATAAAATTCACGCGTGCCATTCACAGAAAGCATGAGGAAAAACCTAATACTATATATAAAACCAAGAGAAATTCAAATTCATCACTTCTAGGACCTCATAACTTCCCTGCCAATACACAAGTATGTTCTTGTTTGCAATTAGAAAAATTACCCAAATTACAATATGTTTACTCCACTTCTAGGGACCTTGTAACCACCCAGCCAATACACAAGTATGTTCCCGTTTGCAATTAGAAAAATTACCCGAATTACAATCTGTTTACTCCAGCATATGTTGGAAAGTTGTAGCAGGATGACTAGTGGGCAATCAATCCATTCCTTTTAGCCCTGGATTTGTTTCAGTTTAAAACAGAAGTATACAAATATACTTGTCCAATGTCTATGCTTTAACCATTCACCTTAAGATGTTTTTACAATATAATTTCCTAAGTCTATTTAATATCTTCATTATCATAAAAACCAACCTATATCCATCTTAACTCCACATCTACTACTCTTAGGGGGATGAAATCTATTTATCCCTCTGAGCACTTGGTAGACCCAGAATTAAGATGG